>PVJN01008484.1:0-20559 GCA_004026805.1 Lasiurus borealis | reverse complement strand
CAGCTGATCTTGTCAATCCCAACTGCCCTTCCAGGCCAAGCCTGGCCACCCCATGCAGCCTGCTGTCCAGTCATTTGGTCATCCCTCATTAACCCCCTGCTGGACTGGTCACCAAATCCAGCCTGCAGTTTGATCATCCATCTGGTTGTTTTGGTTGTGACGACCCCTGACTTTTTATATATTAGAATAGCCATTCTGACAGGTATAAGGTGATATCTTATTATAGTTTTTATTTGCATCTTACTGATGAGTAGTTGACATTGAGTATTTTGTCATACGTGTATTGCCCATCTGTATGTCCTCTTTGGAGAAATGTCTATATAATAAAGAAGGCTATCTTACCCACTGAGACAGCATGGATGGACCTGGAGAGAATTATGTTAAGTGAAATAAGCCAATCAGAGAAAGACAAATGTCACATGATCTCACTTACATGTGGAATCTAATGAACAAAATAAACAGACCAACAAAATAGGTCCAGAGACATGGAAGCATAGAACAGACTGACAGATCTCAGAGGAAAGGAGGAGTGGGGAGGACAGAAGGAAATTAACCAAAGAACTTATATGCATACCAGAGGCCCAGTGCACAAATTCATGCATGGATGGAGTCTGACCGGTCCGGTCCCAATTGGGACAAGTAGGGGCTGGGACTGTCAGGAGAAAGAGACTGCGGGAGGTTAGTTAGCAGGCCCGCCCTGACTGGGGCCCAATCAGTGCTAGACTGGCAGGGGGAGGAGCCAAGGGCAATTGGCTGGTGGGCCCTACCCCCAATTGGGGTGGGGGCCAATTCAGGGTAGGGCCAGCCATGGGGAGGAGCTGTGGGTTGTGAGCCAGCTGGCCCCAACCCTGAATGGAATTGGGAGAACTGATTGAGGGTCAGTGGTTGGGGGAGGGATTACAGATGGTTGGCCAGCCCCATCCCCTATTAGGGTGAGAGGGTGATTAGGGGTAGGGCCAGCTAGGGGGAGGGGCTGCAGGAAGTTAGCCACTGTCCCCAGCCCCCAATCAGGTCAGTTTGCTGGCCTCAGTGGGCGTCATAGTGACCTGTCATTCTGGTTATTATGGTGCTCTGGTCACTAGCTTTATATATATATGGATATGCATAGCCCTTGAACACAAACAATAGTTCAGTGAGGTGGGGCAGAAATAGTTCAGTGAGGTGGAGGGGGTCAAAGGAGGAATATAGGGGACATTGGTAATACTCAAAAATAAAAATAAATTGTGATAGTATACTCACATAATGTATATTAAAAAACAGTTAAAGATGAATCCAAGACTATGGATGAATCTTAGCAATATAATATGTATGAAAAAATAAGTTTTAAAAGTTGTATATGCCTGATACCCTTTAAAAAACTAAAAAAAAAAACACCAAAAAACACCTAGAAATTCACTTTTTTAGGATATTTTTAGCTTAAGGTTTAAAGTAATAGGGAGAGGATATGGTATAAGAAGAGCAAGAAACCATTTGTTAGATGTAATTTATATTTAAGGTACTAAATTTTATTTTGGATAATGTCTAAGGTTTTATTGCACAATTAAAATACATATGCACATAAATAAGTACATAGAGGCGAGCCATAAATAAAGTATTAAAATTATCTCATGCATCAAAGATTATGACTAACCAATTCTGAACAATTGATATTCATTGGAAATTAATACTTTTTAGGGATAGCTATCTCATCTCATATTCAATAATATTTTTAAAATTATATTTGCTTTCACACCATTATTATTATTCATAGCATTGCATATAAAAATGAGTATGCCTCATTTTATATGAGCTTTAAAAATATTGATCTGTCCCTTTTGTCCATTTTAATGGTTTTATAGTATGATTCTATGTTGTATTACACACTTGAACATAAAATGAAAGAATATAAGAAATAGTTAGCTATCCTTCTCCCTAAAAGCTTCCTTTCAGGACAGTACATACAAATGTGCCATTCACTGTAACAGACAGCATGGATGGACCTAGAGAGTATTATGTTAAGTGAAATAAGCCAGTCAGACAAAGACAAATGTAACAGACTTCTCTGCCTTTTTATTGTGGATAAAAGAGGCTTGCAAAGAGCTGATGGAATTATTTTCTGGCCTGTGTGTGATAAATTATTCTGTAAGTTTATAACTCATATTTATAAGAGCTGATGTACCACTTCTAAAAAAAAAAAAACAGACTACTTTTTAGAGCAGCCTTAAGTTGACAGCAAAATTGAGCAAAAAGTATGCAATTCCTATACACTCAGTGCCCCTAAACACACAGTCTCCCCCACTATCAACATTCCCTATCAGCCTGGTTACAAAGAATGGATGAATCTACCTTGACACTTCATTATTACTCAAAGTCCATAGTTCATATTAGGCTTCTCCTTTGGTATAGTGTATTCTATGAAATTTTTAAAAATGTAAAATAATATGTATGCATCACTTTTTTATCTTTTAACTATCCTTTCAAATGTTTTTGTTATTTTTTAAGAATTTAACTAGTTATCTTTATACAAATGCATATTAATTGTTTGAATCATTACTATATCCCTAAACATTTGATTAAAATAAAGTCTTAACTGTTACATTCTCTTGAATTCTTAAAAATCAGAAAAGTCACCCGTTTTTTCAAGAGCTCATAACCTTATTTGGATTCTACCATGTTAGATTAGATTACCCTCTATTCCTTTTTTTTTTTAATATATTTTATTGATTTTTTTACAGAGAGGAAGGGAGAGGGATAGAAATCAGAAACATCGATGAGAGAGAGAGACATCGATCAGCTGCCTCCTGCACCCCCCACACTGGAGATGTGCCGCAACCAAGGTACATGCCCCTGACAGGAATCGAACCCAGGACCCTTCAGTCCACAGGCCGACGCTCTATCCACTGAGCCAAACCGGTTTCGGCGATTACCCACTATTCTTATAAGACATACAAAATTATCACATTGTTTAAATTATTTTATTTATATTTACTTGCCTTCCCTACTACTATGTTGATAAATACAGGAAAGGAACTTACACTTTTTAATAGCCCCAGAATTGATCATAATGCCTTAAAGGTAGTAGAAACTCTATTAATGCTTATTGAATAAATGAAACCTGAATATATAATTCATGAGTCATGTTATACCCATCCTTTTTTACCCACTTCGTCAGAGTTCCCTGATGATTCCTGGTAAAAAAATAAAAATAAAAATAAAATAAAAGTCAGGCCAGGACAAGGTTGTCATAAACGGTGTGTTGTTTTTTTATATCAAAACAGAAATGATTTTTCTCATAATAAAACAATTAGGACATGTTATAGTTTATATCAGCCCCTAGTATAGAATACTATTTCTCAAAAGAATAAAAAATCCACAGTTGAATGTGAAGATTATTGAGAACAACTTGTTTCAACAGCTGTAAGATGGTGAAAAGAGATAGACTATCTCTGCAAATATGCACCGAAGATTTTCCAATACTTTGTCATGAGAGTCAACTTTAAGAAAATTTCAGACTGAGAAGGCAGGCTTATTGCAATGAGGAAGCACAATTTTTAGAGCAGAGAAGTTGCATCTACTCTGGAAGTAGAGTAAGTCCAGGAAGCAGAGTCACAAACAGTGACAAGCTCTGCAAATAGCAGTTGCAAATCAAAGAGCAATCTCTATGTGTGCACGGCGTGGAAGGGATGGAGATTGCAGATCAGTCTTTTCCGCTTCACCCACCCACACAAATAGCAAGCGCTGACAGTAACATCATCTTTGAATAGGAAGGGCACAGAGTAGTTTGAGTTATTTATTTATTTGTATCCTTTATATTCACTGAGGCAGCTTTATCATAAAGAATCCAATTTAAGAAATCTAAATAAAGTTGTTGATGTTGTAAGGCTGACTTTCTGTAGCTGATATTAACTAATAAGACATTTTAATCTGATCCCTTTCCAAGTGATAACTGCTCCAAGCATATGGACCCCATAGCATATTATAATTATATAGCTATATTTTTGAAACAGTAGGATGCAGAATCAAACTCATCCTCTCTGGGGAAAGCTTGTGACATGTAACCTATGTTATGCATCACCTTCCCTGAGAGTCTGAAGAAAACTAATTTTGTTCTGGAAGGAGAGACTGACTTGGAGGAAATTCACATTCAGAGTGCTTCTAAAGAGAAGATAATGAAACTATCTATATGGTATCCACGCACTTTCGGTGTCTGGAAAATAAAAGTCATTAGATATTTTTAATAAGTCGTATGCTCCATTTTTTTTTTTTAGAAATCCTGAGGTGGAAGTGAGGAAGAAAGTGAAGATTCTATTTCAGGAAAGTGATTACTTCAAATTGAATTTATTTTTACTTAAATTCACTGTAAAATTTCCCTCAGGTTCATCCCATTTGTGGAGCAGCTAGAAAGGAGGAAACACAACTTACTTCAAATTCATTTTTGGTTTCCTTCTCTGTGCCAGTGAATTAGTTCCATATTTTCTTTTAGTAGCAGAACATGTAACAAGAAAAACTCATTTAGTCACGATCAGACATTTATTGGGAATGTCTGTACTATTCACTTTGTTAGTCACTTAAGGCAAAGAGACATTAATAAATTAAACGACCTACTCTGATAGAACTCATGGCCAAACACGGGAAAGACTAATGTGGATTTTTTTTGTGTGTTTTTTGTTGTTGTTTGTTTGTTTGTTTGTTATGTGTGTGTGTGTGTGTGTGTGTGTGTGTGTGTGTGTGTGTGTGTGTGTATGGATGAGTATATGTTTGTTTTTATTGATTCAGAGAGGATGGGAAAGGGAGATTGAGATAAACATCAGTGATGAGAGTGAATCATTGATCAGGTACCTCCTGCATGCCCCCACACTGGGGATAGAGCCTGCAACCTGGGTATGTGTCCTGACCAGGAATCAAACCCTGACCTCCTGCTTTATAGCTCAATGTTCAATCACTGAGCCATGCCGGCTAGTGGAAAGACTGATGTTTTAACAAATAAGGACAATTATTATGGGATTCTGTCAGGCAAAAGTGTCCTGTTTTCATGGTGCCACAGTGGAAGTACCCAATGTTTTGTGTGGGTTGGGAAGATATAGGGATTGAATAAATAAAGTTTCAAAGAAAAGGCAATGTTAGACCCCTTTTAAAGATGAATAGGACTTTTCATGGCTGAAAAGGAGAATAAGAGGAAGGGTAGGAATACTTCATGATTTGGGAGTAGAACTCAAAGCAAAATAGGGACATTACTCCTGCTAGGGGTGTATATTTTCTGGGATTAAAGTTTTTAGCACAAGAATGAACTTTTCTAGCAAATGAATTCTTGAACCACATGGAATTTGAAAAATATATTTCTACCTCAGTTGTGAAAACATAACCATGTTTGCTCTTTGAGTAGAGAGGCACCATGGATATTGGAAAGAGCTTCAGCTTTGAGATCTGGCACACTTGAGTTGAGAATTGAGATACTACCTGAAAGAATAAAGCAGAAATGAATTCCCCTCCATCTTGTCCTATAGAGCTGGGCCCCCTGCCTAAACTGCCAGGAATGTCCTAACTTCCCCAACCACTGCCTGAGTGGACCAATGAAGCTTCAGAGATGCAGCTTAGGTCCTAATAAGGCATAACCACAGGCTACTCCCTATACATCACTGTTGACCAATAGGAAAACAGTTGGGGGGATAGCTCCAGCCTCTGAATGTACTGGTCACTTCCTGACCATTGTGCTGTAAGACCTTGCTGAAAAACCCTGACCTAATAAGGCAATCTCTGTAACCCACATCACTTCCTAAAGCCCACCCAATATCCTACCCCATATAACCCATAGTTCCTCTGGGATTGGCTCTTTCATCTTGCTTCTGCACCAGAAAGAGGCTGGGAGCCAAACCTGGGTTTGAATAAAGACTTTTTGCTTTTGCATCTGAAAAGGCTCCTTGTTGGTTGATTATTGGGGACCCGGACTCTAGGCACAATACTACCCTGACCCCACTTATGAGCTCTCAGCCAGAATTTTCTCAGGTGCAAAGCTATAATGAAAGTCCTACTTTGCAAGGTTTGGTTTGGAGTAAAGGAAGTATTGTACCAGACCTGAGAACACAGAATAGAGGCAAATAGACACTTATAGTCCCTTGCTTTCCCTATCTGGTTTTCTACTTGCTAAAGCATATTTTCATTGTAGTTATACACTTTTGCTTTAAAGATTTAAGATAAGTAGGCAAAGGTAATACTTGCCAGTTACCAAAAATTTTTATTTTAGTCTTAATACATGATATAAACTAGAATCATATGTAAATGGACAAAATACAGTGGAACCTATAGGAGAGTAAAGTTGGAACTATGATTTTAAAAGTCAGAGGAAAGATTTTTCCATTTCTAAGTCCTATCTGCAAGCTTTATCAGCTCTAGCTACCTCATGGAAACTTTCCTCAAAATAGCTTATTTGTAAATGCTATTTCAAGGAATTTTTGAGCAAAATCAGGAAATGTAAATTGCCCCACATATGCTCTATTTTAGTTACATTGCTAAATATTAGTTTAAAGAGAAGCAATAAATAATTTTGTGAAAAAAAATGTCAATCATCTTAGAAAATGTTCTTGTACCCAGTTAATATTTTCATTGCTCTGGAAACGTAAAGTAAATGGTGCTATGATGAGATGAAATGTATTAAAAATGAACATTATTGACTAGTCTTTGGAGAGAACTTGTGGCATTAAAAAAATCTGCTTTCTGAAATATGTTTATTTTTATTAGGATTTAGGAATGTCAATGGTTTTTACTTATCATTTTACTTAAATAAATGACAACAGTAATTTTATAGCAGCGGGAATAATTAAATATGTATTTTGTGCTTATATTGTCACATTTAATCATTATAATAATTTATGAGGCAGCTCTCATTATCCTTTTTTTACAACTACAAGATAAGTTCTTTTTTCTTTTGTTATGAACAATACCAGTATTGAATTACAGTTAATATACAAAACCATATTTGCTTCAAGTGCACAACAAACTGATTACACATTTAACCCTAAAAAGTCAGTCTAGTAACTATCTGACACCATATAAAATATTATTGACTATATTCATATGCTATACTTCACATGCTATGACTGATTTTATATCTGGTAATTTGGACATCTTAATCCCTTCCCCCTTGTTCACCCTTTTCCATTTAGCAACCATTTCTGATATCACACAGCAATAAGTGGTAGAGCCAGATTTAGAATGCAGGTTTGTTTGATTCCTGCCCAGAGGATGTCTTGAATGCTATTTCCCCTTATACTCTTCCTGTATGGATATTAAAATGAAAGGAAATAATGTTCTTAAAGTCCTCCTTTCTAGTACTCAATGTTCTCAAATATTTTGAAAGTTCTCTGAAATTTCATAATAATGGCTCTATTTTCATTTTAACTGCAAGTTTCCAAGAGACACTAAATTTATGTTCCTTCTCTTGGCCATAGACTTTTCTATTTGTATTACTAGAGGTCCAATGCACAGAATTTGTTCATTGTTAGGGTCCTTAGTGGCTGCCAGCTTCCAACTGGGGCCTCCCTCCCTTGCCCTGGCCACCTGCCACGTCCTCTGGCCAGGGCATCCCTCTCTTACCCTAGCTAGCCTGCCCCTGGTTGAACTCCAGAAGAATTCTGGTCAAGGGGACAATTTGCATACTACATTTTTATTATATAGGATCACAGCTCCAGTGGTTGGCCAGAAAAGTGGAGAATGTGCTCCTATTCAGCCAGTGGTGCAAACTAATACTAGCCTTGTATAATTGTGTTCTTTAATGAAATGCAACTCTTTCATTAGATCTTTGCTTTTGAATGTTTCTTTTTCTCTAGGAAGCAGCCCAGGTTCATGAGGAGACTATTCCAGATAATTTGAGAAACTCTATACCATTTCATTTTGAAAAACATTCCATTTTAAGAGTCATTAATCCTGGATTAAATTCATTCACACAGGTTTTCATTTAGTAAAGTAAATTTCCTCTCTGTGTATTTTTCTTACTGTCTGGGCATTTTAAAGAACATCTATATTAATAAAAGGGTAATATGCTAATTAGACCGGGTTGATTGGACATTTTCGGGTTCCAGACCTCCTTCTAGACAAAGCCAAGGTGATGAGGGCTGATGCAGGAGCAGTTAGGGGTGATCAGACAGGCAAGGGAGGGCAGTAAGGGACAATAAGGCAGGCAGGCAGAGGGGTTAAGGGCAATCAGGCAGACAGGCAGGCAGGTAAGCAGTTAGGAGCCATTGGTCCCAGATTGCAATAGGGGTGTCTGACTGCCAGTTTAGGCCTAAATCAGCAGTCAGACATCTCCCGAGGGGTTCTGGATTAGAGAGGGTTCAGGCCAGGCTGAGGGACCCCCACCCCCACCCCCTCATGCACAAATTTTGTGCACCGGCCTCTAGTGTTTTTATAAACAAGGTGTTTTTAAATTTTGGTCTTCTAGGCTAACCATTAGTCATAACATGTCCTTTTACTGTGTGTTTATTATAGCTGAGAATCTTAATAGTTTTAAGCCAATTTCACATATTTCTGAATATTTTTTTATGTTCTTTGAATAGGAATCTTCTTATAAAAATTATATTACATTTTCTCCTCAAGATGTCTAACAAAAAGATTGGGTCTTGGATCACCTTATCCACTAAAGATGAAATATAATAATATATATCTTAGTTTAATAGAACTGATAGTCATCTTAAAGTTACTTTAATCTAATTATCATTTTTTTTAAATAAACAAGGCAACTGACTCCAAGATCATTTAAGACAGTGGTCAGTAAACTCATGAGTCAAAAGAGCCAAATATCAACAGTACAATGATTGAAATTTCTTTTGAGGGCCATATTTTTTAAACTTAAACTTCTTCCAACACCACTTCTTCAAAATAGACTTGCCCAAGCTGTGGTATTTTGTGGAAGAGCCACACTCGAGGGGTCAAAGAGCTGCATGTGGCTGGCAAGCCGTGGTTGGCCAAGCACTGATTTAAGAGAATAATTCAAAATGATATAGGTAATTAGTATAAAAATTTAACAACTACCTCTAGTCTCCTTTCCTTCTTAAACTTAAAGAATGATGGCTTTCTAAGAAGCACCATATATTGTGGACAACATTTGTGGGCCATCCTCAACATTAGTCTTCTAACTAATTCAATATCACTCAAATCCTTACCTATTTAATCCTTAAAATTTGATTGAAAAACAAAGTTCACGAAGACATGCTTTTCATCCTACCATTTGGAACAGTTTTAATCTAAATTCTGCAATTCTATAAGGATAGTAAAATAGCTTTAATAAAATGAATATTGTTAATGGATCTATGCAAATAGATAAGATGAAATTATTGATTGATGCTTGGAACAAGTTGTTTTGCACTTTTTCAGTTAAATTATTATTAGAAAGTTTGAAGTTAGAATAAAGCTGTTCAGCAAAGGCTTTATTCACTAAGGTCAGACAGCTTGGAGTTCCCCATCCCAGCATTTTGAACTGTTTCCTGTTGTACTATTGCAGACATTTGCCTACTGACCGTTGTAATGTTTTGTACCCATTGTATATTATGATTTGCATTTTAAAAAATTACTACTTACAGTTAAACATAAACTCCCAACACATGGTGAGATGGATATCATGAATAAAATAGGATATTGTGGCTGTTGAAATATATACTTGTACTTACTAATGTATAAAGGGCAGGAAAAAGAAAAGATATTGATTTATGCTATTATTTAACAACTAGAGGCCCAGTGCACAAAATTTGTGCAGGGGTGGGGTATCCTCCAGCCAGATCCCTCTTTAATCTGGGACTCCTTGAGGGGGATGTCCGACTCCCAATAAAGAGGCAGTCGGACATCCCTCTCACAATCCAGGACTACTGACTCCCAACTGCTCACCTGCCTGCCTTCCTGATTGCCCTCAACCACTTCTGCCTGCCAGCCTGATCACCCCCTCACCACTGCCCTGCCAGCCTGATTGATGCTTAACTGCTCCCCTGCCAGCCTATTTGCCCATAACTGCCCTCCCCTGTGGGCCTGATCACCACAACTGCCCTCCATTGCAGGCCTGGTCCCAGCCAACTGCCCTCCCCTGCTGGCCATCTTGTGTCCACACGGAGGCAGTCATCTTGTGTGTTGGAGTGATGGTCAATCTGCATATTACTCTTTTATTAGATAGAGTAGAGGTCTGGTGTATGGGTGAGGGACAGCTGGTTTTCCCTAGAGGGTGTCCTGGATCAAGGTGGGTGTCCCCTTGGGGCATGGGGTGACCTGGGCGAGGGGACTGTGGTGGTTTGCAGGACAGCAATGCCCAGCAGCGACCCAAGCAAAGACCCTGGTGTCAGGGATTTATTTATCTTCTACAATTGAAATTTCGTAGTCTTAAGTGCCAGCAAGCGTGTGTGGAAAGCTTGGATTCCTACATCACCAGAGGTAACCGAAGTCTTCCTCCAGCTCTCTTGGTGACCATAGCTATCTTGGTTAGGTTAATTTGCATAATTGTTCTGATTGGCTGGTGAGCATGGCTGGTGGATGTGGCTTGTGGTGTAGTGGAGGTATGATCAATTTGCATGTTACTCTTTTACTAGAGAGGATTAAATAAAAAATATTATTAATATTTCTATAAATCATGTACTGCAGACAATAATTATGTGGAAAAGAAGAGATACTAACTTGCAAGGTTACTTGCTTTATTTAATTATTTAGCATGAGAAAATAAATGTAACATATATAAATTACTGAAGATTTTAAAACTATCTTTAAGTTCCATTTTGAGTAACTATTTTACTAGACCTAGCAATAATTTTTATTTGTCTCTGATGACCTGTAAAACTTACCTGCATATGAAAGCCAAAGGTACTTTTTTTAGCTTAGCTGGATGTTTCTGATGGTAGTAAATTTAATATGACTGATTTTCTGCTCCAGTTTCTTTATATATTTGTTCTATAAGCAGAAAATATAGAAAACTAACTTAAAGGTGATTCTATTTTGGAACTGTCTTTTAAGTCACATATTAAATATTATTTAATTTTAAGTAGTGCTCTCAAACTGCATCATTCATATGTTTCAATAATTTGATAAACCAAAATCTATTAGCTAAATTGAGTTTATTTTCAGACAATGACATTTCAAATCTCATACATAAATGTAGTTCTCAAAAAAATTATCACAGGAAAGCAATTTATTCTTACTCCATCTGATTTATTTCATGTAACATTTTTATTTGGAAAATCAATTAATATGAAAGTGTGTAAATGTGCATTCATGCATTACATCTAGATATATGTGTTGCACACACATTGACATGAATGCATAAATACATCCTATATAATAAAGTGTTAATATGCAAATCAGAGAGAATAACAGAATTACTCTCCGGACGACCTTCTGTATGAAGCCAGGTTTCAAGGGCTGGCTGAGGCAGTCAGGGCTGCAAGGGCTGAGTCCCTTGCCAGAATTTCATGCATTGGGCCTCTAGTGTTTATATAATAAGCCTAATCAAAAATTAGTAGATGCAATTTTATTTACTTTGAAGATAGCATATGTAATAAGTCTTTAATGTATACATGTGTGAATGTAATACGAGTACTCATCTATCAATTGATAAATTTTTCTATTGATTTATTTCTTCCCAAATATGGTAATACTAGAGATCCAGTGCACAAAATCTGTGCGTGGTGGGGGGTCCCTCAGCACGGCCATACTCTCTTCAATCTGGGACCTCTCAGGGAAAGTCCGACTGCCAGTTTAGGCCTGATCCTGCAGTTGGACATCCCTCTCACAAATAGGACCACTGACTCTTAACTGCTTGCCTGTCTTCCTGATCTCCCCTAACCACTCTGCAAGCCTGCCTGATTGCCCCTAACCACCTTCACCTGCTGGCCTGATCATTTCTAGCTGCCCTCCCCTGCTGCCCTGATTACCCCAACTTCCCCCCTTGCCAGCCTGATCACTCCTAACTGTCCTCCCCTCTGGCCTGATCACCCCCAATTGCCCGGTACATGAAATTTGTGCATGGGGGTTGGTGTACCTCAGTCCGGCCTGCACCGTCTCCAATCTGGGACCCCTCGGGGGATATCCAACTGCCTGTTTAGGCCTGATCCCTATGGTATCAATCCTAAACTGGCAGTTGGACATCCCTCTTGCAATCTGGGACCACTGACTCCTAACTGCTCAACTGCCTGCCTTCCTGATCACCCCTAACAAGTCTGCCTGCCTGCTTGCTTGCCCCCAACTGCCTCCTCATTGGCCTGACCACCCCAACTGTCCTCCCCTCTTGGCCTGATTGACCCTAATCACCTCTACCTTGGCCCTGCCACCATGGCTTTGTCTGAAAGGCCTCCCAGAAGGTCTCCCAGTCTAATTAGCCTATTATCATTTCATTAGTATAGATAAATTGAAATCAATTTAATTTACTATATATTTTTCCAAAATTTATTATTTTGCAAAACACTCTTCAAACACAAATCAACTCTTTAAACATGTAATTCCACACAGATACAAATTTTGATACAGTTATACAGTCAATATCTATTAGAATCTTCTATGCGTCAGTCCCTATGTTTAGTATTGGGAATAATATAAGAACAAGGAAAATATGATTCCTGGTCTTATGGAATTTATAATCTAGGAAATCCCTATTTTCCAAAAGCTGCATTTGATAGGGAAATATGTAGAACAGGAATTTGACAGATTAGAAAATATTAGATGAATATTTAGTGATGAAATAATATATTTATAATTCATTAACTCTTACAATTTAACTTTTGAATCCTGGTAAATATGAATGTGGCATGACTTCATTTCACATAAATTGCATTAGTTATGATGAAAAATTTTTTTCCTTTCATTTTGGCCAATAGCACACATATATAACATGCAACAAACCATTGACTACTTATTTGGACAAGATGTATTTGAATTTTTTTAATATATTTCAACTGAAATGTTATGGATCATTCACCTGTAGAGCAATTAAAATCTTAAAATTTTTAAGGTTAGATTAACAGATTTAAGCCACTGTCCTGTTTCTTTCTAAGATCTCAGAAAATGACAGTCTTATTAATAAAATATATTTTGAGTCTTGACATTATTTATGTTATACATAGTATATATACAATATGTCCTATACATTACCTATGTATTATCTATTTTTATATGTTATTATACACATAGTAGAACAACTGAGGATCACAAAGTATTTTATTATACAAATATTGTTGGAAATGTATTTAATAATTTAATTTAAACTTATTATAAGTCCATTAGAACAATACTTTTCAAGCATAAATCGTGTTTTTTAAAATGCATATTCCTGCCCTAGCTGGTTTGGCTCAGTGAATAGAGTATTGGTCTGTGGACTGAATGATCCCGCATTCAATTCCAGCCAAGGGCGCATGCCTGGGTTGTGGGTTTGATCCCCTGTGGGGGGTATGCAGGAGGCAGACAATCAATGACTCTTATCTTTGATGTTCCTATCTCTCTATCCCTCTTCCTTCCTCTCCAAAATTAATTGTGTGTGTGTGTGTGTGTGTATGTGTGTGTGTGTGTGTGTATTTAAAAAATAAAATGCATATTTCTGACCAAACTCCCCCAAATTTTTGTTGAGTAGGTTTAGAGACCTGCTCTTAATTTGCATTTCAAACTCTCAGATAACGCATGCATAGACAATCCTTTGAGGAACATAACACTGGATTTAAAAGTCTACTTGATTATAATCTATTTGGGAGCTTTATGTCTTGGCATTTTTATTTCCCAAACTGTGTGTTTTATCAAAGACTATTTGGGATACAGAAATATTTACATCAATATTATGTATGAAACAAAACAAAACAAAAAGGTTGTGTATTTAGGTACAAGGCCAATTGTAAGAAGCCATAGAGTAATGAAACATGTCTTGTTAATAAATAAATAAATAAATAAATAAATAAATAAATAAATAAATAAATACAGTCATTACCAAAGACATTGCATGATGATTTTACTTAAACTTAAAATTTGTATTCCCATATTATTAGCCATAGTGTTGTAAAAGAAAGTTTTTCTTATGTTTAGAGTTATATCTACTTGAAACATTTTAAAGATATTACTCAAGGAGTACCAAGGAATTATACAATGCAAAAAATCAGTCTTTGCTTGGACTTCTGAAACAAATGTCTCTTGCAAAATATGAACTTAGATTTTGAATTTTTCAAACATTTGTGAGAATATTCTTGTTAAGTGAGGTGAGAAACTGGAGAAACATAGCCCTTCTTGGTATTTTGAAAGAGAGCAGAAAATATTTTGCCAAATATTCTTGGAGGAAAAAGATAAAGATTTCCATGAACTAATTTGAAGAAGAATATTTAAAACTAGTGCAAAAATAAAGAACATGAAATTATAAGTGTTTATTAATTCTTGACACAGAAAAACAAATAAATAAGAACACTGTTAGTTTCTCACAGTAAAGTTTTATCAAAAGGTAGTCAATTATTTTTTAAACCACCAATACAACAGGCTGATTGATTTTTAGTGAAAAGTGAATTTTTGCAACAGAAGTCATTGAATATGCTTTATAGTTAGTTGTAAATGAATTTGTAGAAAATGCATATGGTTCTCAATTGAAGGCAGAGTTTAAATATTGGTAGCTATTCTGATATAAAAATATTTTTAAAGTTTTTCAGATATTAATTTGAATTTTGTTTTGGAGGATTCTACATTAAAATTGTAAACAAGATTCCAGGACCCAGTGTGAACAAATGCAGTTAAAAACACATTGCATAAAACTCATTGGTAATCATATTTATTTCTCTGGATATGCTTTGACTTATGAGTCACCATGAATTCATACCTATTTTGCCCTTTTCTTTTTCAACTGCCCAAAGAGTAACCATAGTTTCTGAAGGTAAAAATTCATTTTAGTAATACACATTTTTTACTAAAAATTAATTTTAGTAATACACATTCTGTTTAATATGTGTTGTCCTTTTCATTTAAAAGAGACTAAAACAAAATACTTTATTAATGGTCAGATCTTATTATTTTATTTTCTTACTGATGACTTAACCTAGTTTTTTGGTTACAATACATATGAAGATTTAAAAGATAAGACTATATTGTAAAACAGAGTTTCATTTAATAGATGTCTAAGTGTTTCTATTTTCTAATATTTCTGGCAACCAATGTAGAAAGATTATAAAACTGAAGTGATTTTTGAGACTTTAACATCTGTTTAATGAAACATTTTAATTAAGGAAAACACACTAATATTTTTGAATGTAAAAGTAAATGGAAAATTATGGTATCAGTAATATCAAATGTATCTGTATTATCACAGTCTGGATTTGATGCAGATATGCAATTTAATATTTATACCTACAAAAGAAAGTCATTCAGGAAGCCATGGAAAATTATCCCGTCCATGTTAGTCATATGCGACTCAGAAGTATGTCTAAACAAGATTTGATTACCTAGAAGCCTTATACTTGATTACAGGTTGAGCTGCTTTTATTCCCCATAATCCTCTATTAGTTGATAATCTTTCAGCATCAGAAAATTTTCTTGCTATAAATCCACTGAGTCATTTCAACAACCTCTGGGTAAAAGCTATATATTTCATATATAAGTGGTCCCAACAGGCTTGTACCATTTATGTATTACTACGCTTTGTCAAATAAAAAGTTATTGTTATGATATCAAAATAATGTTTTGTGATGAACCATGATACACTTTCTTCAATTTTAGGGAAGGGAAAATGGAAGAATGAACAAACCAGTTAAGATTATAACAAACATTCAGTTGTTACTTTTAAATTATTCATGCTCCAAATAAACCTCAGACATTTTGTGGGTAGAGACAATTAGTTATAGAGCAAAGAAAAGAAAGGATGTCAATTTAACATAAAATAAATGCCATCTCTAATTCAACTATTAGAATGAATTTCAGATTTATTTACTGAGTTCATTATTTTTCTCCCTCACTATCTCTCAACTCCTGCTGTTCATAGACAAATTTATCAGACTTATGGATAGCCAATGTCCAGATGTTATACTATAATTATGTGTTGACAAATCAAAGTACTGTATTAGTCAAAATTATTTGCAGTTTTATAACTTCTTTATTACGATTTTTGGAGATGATTTAAGAAAGAGACAGGTTTTATACTGTTTTTGTTATTTTCTTCCATCATTTCTTTCTATTGTATAAACCTCAACATTTAGCCAGACTTCAAATTTTTATGAATATAGGAATACTCAAAGATTTATAAAATTATTTGGTCCTTGAGAAGTGGCATGATTTTATATACAGATTAAATGCTTGAATAAGACTATGTCATGAACTATGTGATCATTTTAATAAACTATTAAAAATTACATGCTAAATTTTTTATACTTAAGGAATTACATTTTATTTACAATTTTTTACCATGACTTATCAAACCGATTATTGTTATTAGTAACTAGCTCTGTTTGACTTTATTTTTGTTTTGTTTTATTTTTAAAAAATTTGCTATAATTTTATGGTTAGTCATCTTTGTAATTAATGAAAAATTATATATAATTTCAACTTCATAGAACAAAAGTTGTAATACATTATAACAGAACAATACTATACCAGTCACTAAGTGGGTAACATTATTAATTTAAAAATAAAACACTGTACAACCATTTTCCTTCATATTGTAGGAACTCTATGTATTAAATCTGGGAAAATATCACCAAAGTTTTGGGAGATATTTGCAGTATTTTACATCTTACAGTTTTAGAATAGAAAGTGCAGCAAGCATAGGAAAATATGGATAGTGTTTAAATGTAAAATGATCTGTTTTTATGTTGACTTATTAATAAGCCTCTTGGTTTTAATCATATTCATTATTTAATGAAGTCGCAAATATTTTTTTTGTTTTTTGTGAATAACAACCACATGTAAGAATTATATTTACCCAAAGATAATCCTTTTCAACTAAGAAGGTCATTGGGGAATTAGGATCTGAACTCCTATTAGACTAAACACTTTATCTATTTTTGCAGTCTGTTTTATTTGTTGTGATCACTGTGGCTGCTCAGATAGCATGTCTCCATTTTTATGCTTTGCTTAGACATCTCTGTGTCACCTTCTCCAGAGACTGTCAGTGGCTGAGCAATCAGAAAAAGAGGAATAAATTTTTCCAGACCATTCTGATACAGTATTAGTGACAGTAAAAGATTATGTTTGAATTTAGTGATATAAATTCAAAGTAAGCAACAGAAAGCAGAAGAAGCTGCATTAGCTAGTGCTTATCTAGCCTAAGATTTATACACATGGGTGGTCATGCTGAATGTTAATATCGGAAAATCCAAAAATAGGTAGAAGGACACAGAAAATGCTTAAGCTGGTCCCTTTAGATAAGGAAAAGAATGAGGAAAGCAAGGTAGAAATCTGCTGTCTCCTAGTAAGAGGATTTTCCTCCCCCACCAAGTTTATTTCTATCAATATTTTCATGAAATTTGAAAACAAAAATTTAAACATGTGATTTTATTAGTCACATTCCATTATTGCAAAGGAAAATGGTAAATATTTTACTATCAGTCCTCATTTTGAAAACTCAAGAAACTATCCATATCTTAATATATTTGTCAGTAGAAGAAATATTTTTAAAAATAATTTAATTTAAAAACAAACACAAACAAAATGGTAGTGAAGCTTTCATAAATGTAATCTACACTGACACTCTCCCAAGACCAAATTGGAATTACAACTAAAATACAGAAAAAACAATTCTAAAGAATCAGCTGAAGGGTGGCTAGATAACCAAGGATGGAAAGTGAAGACCAGATAGAGACTGGTAAAAAATGGGGAAATGGGAGAGGACTAGCCAGGCTCCCACAGACAGCAGCCACAGTTTCAGAGCAATATCAAAGTTGTGATAGAGACTAAAAATAGGTATATATTAAAGATCAATGAAATCAAGAGATGGTTCTTTGAAAAGATAAATAAGACTGATGAACATTTATCCATAACGATCAAGAAACAAAGAGAGACGATCTAAATAAGTAAAATCAAGAGTGAAAGTGGTAAACTAACTGACACCACAGTTATACAAAGGATTGTAAGAAAATAATGGGAACAACTATATATTAACAAGCTGGACAACTGGATGAAATAGACACATTTCCTAAAAGATACAATCTTTAAAACTGGATCAGGAAGAATCAGAAAACCTGAATAGGCAAATAACAACTGATGTAATTTTAAAGTAACTAAAAAACTCCCAGCAAGCAAAAGCCCTCATCTGGAAAGTTTCACAGCGGAGTTTTACCAAATATTAAAAGAACTAAAACCTAATTATTTTGAAAAATCCAAGAGGAAGTAATACTTCCAACCTCTTTTTATGAGACCAGCATTATTCTAATTTGAAAACCAGATAAAGAACTACAAAGAAAGAGAATTGCATGTCAATATCCCTGAAGAAAATAGATGATAAAATTCTCGACAAAATAATAGCAAATTGGATACTTGCAAATATTAAAGATATAATACAATATGTCCAAGTCGAATTTTTCCAGGGTTGCATGGATAGAACTAGAGAGCATTATGTTAAGAAAAATAAGCTAGTTAGAGAACAATAAATATCACATGATCTCACTCATTTGTGAAATATAATGAACAACATAAACAAATTAACACAAACAGATCCTGAAACAGAAAAGTATCAATCAGACTGTCAAACCTCAGAGGGAAGGTAGGGGAGGGTGGGGTGTAGGGGAGAGATCAACCAAAGGACTCCTATGCATGCATATAACCCTAACCAATAAATACAGACACCAGGGTAGTGAGGGCAAGAGTGGAGAAGTAGGGAGCAATGGGAGGAAAAGGACACATATATAAACCTTAATCAATAAAAAAGAAAAAAAAACCCTAAAACCATTCCTTCTAAGAAGAGGAAAAAGACAGGGATGTCTGCTTTCATCACTCTTTTCAACAGAGTACTGGAAGTCCTAACCATAGTTATCACACAAGAAAATACAAAGGGCATCCAAATTGGAAAGGAAAAAGTAAAACTGTCATTATCCACAGATGACATGATATTGTACATAGAAAATGCTAAAGGAAAAACTCTCAGCAAAGTACAAATAGAGGGGTAAAAATTATTAGATTTAATAAAGGAATTTGGCAATGTAGCAGGATACAATTTAATACCCAGAAAATGAATGGCATTTTTATACACCAATAATGAATTCTCAGACAGACAAACTGGAAAAAAAATCCCATTTACCATTGCAACAACAACAAAAAAAATTAAAATACTTAGGGATAAACTTAACCAAGGAAGTAAGTCTTGTATTCAGAAAACTATAGGTCATTGAAAAACAAAAGATACAGGAAGATATAACAGTAAAAGAATATACCATGTTTATGGACTGGTAGAATCAACATCATTAAAATGTTAATACTGTACAAAGCAATCTATAGATTCAATGCAATCCATATTAATTCACCAAAGGTATTTTTCACAGATTTAGAACAAATATTCCAAAAATGTATATGGAACTAACAAAGACCCCAAATAGTTCCTGCAAACTTAAGAAAGAAGAACAAAGTAGTATAATCACAATACCAAATATCAAGTTATACTACAAACCTACTCTATTCAGAACTTCCTGGTACTGGCATAAGAGCAGGAATATAGAACAATGGGTCAGAACATAGAAACCAGAAATCAACCCAAGCCATTATGCTCAATTAATATTTGATAAAGGAGGCAAGAACATACAATGAAATCAAGACAGTATCTTCAATAAATAGTGTTGGGAAAATTGGGCAGATATATGCAAAAATTAAAATTAGACCACCCACTTACACCATACACAAGAATAAACTCAAAATGTATAAAAGACTTAAATATAAGTTACAAAACCATAAAAATCCTAGAAGAAACCATAGGCATCAAAATTGTAGATATCTCTGGTAATAATACTAGTATATGTACTGATATATCTCTTCGGATAAGAGAAATTGAGGAGAAAATAAACAAATGGTACTACATCAAAATAAAAAGCATCTGCACAGAAAAAAAAAAAATCAACAAAATGCAGAGGGAGCCCACTGTATGTGAGAACATGTTTGGTAATGATATAGGGTTAATATCCAAAATATATAAGAAACTCATACAACTTAACCAAAGGAAGACAAGCAATCCAATTAAAAAAAAAATGGGCAAAGGATCTAAATAGACACTTATCTGAATAGGACATACAGATAGCCAAAAGACATGAAAAACATGCTCAAAGTCTCTGATCATCAAGGTGATGACAACTGAAACAACAAGGAGATATCACCTCATGCCTGCCAGAATGGCTACCATCAACAAATAAATAAATTACAAGTGCTGGTGAGGATGTGGAGCAAAGGGAACCCTTGTGCACTCCTGGAGGGAATGCAGACTGGTGCAGCCACTATGGAAAACAATATGGAGTTTCCTCAAAAACTTAAATATGGAAATGCCATTTGACCCAGTGATCCTACTTCTAGAAATATATCCTAAAAAACCTGAAACACCAATCTGAAAGAATGTATGGATAGCTATGTTCATAGAAGCACAATTTACAATAGCTGAGATATGGAAACAGCCCAAGTGCCCAGCAGATT
>PVJN01008483.1:0-64524 GCA_004026805.1 Lasiurus borealis | reverse complement strand
CTAGAAAGTGGCATCGGGAGTTTTTCAGGGGGTGCTCTTGATGGTGGCAGTGGTCATAGGAGCATGCGTTTGTCAAAACTTACAGCATTCTTGCCGAAACCGGTTTGGCTCAGTGGATGGAGTGTCGGCCTGCGGACTGAGAGGTACTGGGTTCTATTCCGGTCAGGGGCATGTGCCTTGGTTGCAGGCACATCACCAGAGGGGGGTGTGCAGGAAGCAGCTGATCGATATTTCTCTCAAATCGATGTTTCTAACTCTCAATCCCTCTCCCTTCCTCTCTGTAAAAAGTCAATAACATATATTTAAAAAAATAATAAAAATTAAAAAAAGCTTTAAAAAAACTTATAGCACTCTATACTAAGATAGATGAATTTTATTGCGTGTAAATTTTATTGTATGTAAATTACACTTTAGTGAAAAATAAATCTTAAACATTGGCCAAAAACAAAACAGATCCCCAGTTCCTGTGGGGAAAACAAATTTTAAAGAAACACTTACAAGTGGATACAAGTCAATTGATGTTAAGACTGAGGAAGAGCAGGGAAGCCAGAGGGACTCAGGAGTGAGGCTGTGTGTATCCAGTGGATAGAGGCTGGGCAGGGAAGCCCTCTCTGTGGACGTGAGTTTAGAACAGGGACTTCAAGTTAATTGCATTTTAAAAATTGCAGGAAGAGGGGAGCGAGTGCAGGCCTGCCTCCTTTTATTGGCTTCACTTCATTGATCTTCATCACATGCTTTTTACAAGTGGAAGGCAAGACCCTCCACCGGCAAAAAAGACGATGACTCACTCTATTGGGAGACCCTCTTTATGGCTGTGGTCTGGAACCGAACCTGCATTCTCTCCGAGGGCTGCCTGCATTCATTAAACCTCTGCAGCCGCGATGGTTTTCTGAGCTTTACGATGGCAGGAAAAAATGAACAAGACAAACAGACTTCTCTTTTCAGCATTGAAAAATATCCAGAAAACCAACTCCTTGAACAAGCTGTCATAGAAGAGACTACAGTGGTACCTCGAGATACGAGTGCCCTAACATACGAGATTTTTGAAATACGAGCCGTCGAGCGAGCGATATTTGCTTTGAAATACGAGCAACGTTTGAGATAGGAGTCATCACGTGGATCGGCCGGCTGCACACGACCGACCAGTTTACCGCGACTCAAGCATCTCATAGTTTCCCACGCCTCAAGGTTACGGAATGAATTAAACTCGTATCTCGACGTACCACTGTATTTGGAGCCATTGCACAGAGGCGCATGCAGTAGTGAGTGAATGAGAGGCTGGCCGGGGAGTGGGTCTTAAGCAGAACATGAGTGGCCACAGGGAAGGAGGAGTGGGGGGGGTGAGGAAAGAAGAGAACCAAGATGGAATCTTTGGAAGGTCCCCTCCTCCCCACCTCTGGGGCCTGCTCCCCAGCTACAGGCCCCTCCTTCAGCGCCTGACCCCCCTCCTCTCTCTGACTGGAGTTCGGGAGGTTAAGTGAGTCATTTCCTTTGCAGGTGCTGAGATCAGGTGTTCGCATTCTAAATATAAAATTCCAGGGCTCGAGTGCAGATATCCAGAAAGCTCCATTAATCCAAACCGCTTCCCACAGAGCTATCCCGGAATAAAACCTCTGGCATATGGAAAGTGGCTCAGCTTTTTCCTGGACTTAATGGTCAAACTTAAGCTCACGAAGGGTTTTTATGACACTGCGCTTCCTTCCCCAGGTTCACGGGCAGCTGAGTGAGGAGAGAGAGGTGCTCCAGTGAAAGCTGGAATGTTTGTGGCTAAACAAAAAAACGTCTTAACCCACAGAGAGATTAAATGCGAGAATTGGCTACATGGAGCAGTCAGGGAAGTTGCATTTCTACAGATGTTCAAGGAGAATAGAGACATGTCAGTGGTCTCATTGACATGTATCCATAGGGAAGAAAATCTATCATATCAGCTGAAACCAGTGTGGCTCCGTGGATAGAGCATCGGCTTGCGGACTGAAAGGTCCCAGGTTCGATTCTGGTCAGGGGCATGTATCTTAGTTGCAGGCATATCCGCAGTAGGGGGCGTGCAGGAGGCGGCTGATCAATGTCTCTCTCGCATCGATGTTTCTAACTCTCTATTCTTCTCCCTTTCTCTCTGTAAAAAACCAATAAAATATACTTTTAAAAAGGAAAATATATCATATCATATTAATCTGTACATATATCTAACATAGTGCTTGTACATAGTAGATAAACCTACCTGAAAAGTAGAGAAATGAGTAAATAAATGAATGCCAATGATGTGCAAATATAAATCAGATTTGATCACTCCCGAATGTGTCACAAAGCACTTGCATGAGAGATTTTGTTTTAAGAAATGCAATTATGGGAGCTAGCAAAGCCCAAAATCTGTAGGGTGGGGCAATAGGCTGGAGACCCAGGGCAAAGCTGATGGTATAGTTCAAGTCCAAAGCCCATCTGCTGGTGGACTTTCCTCTCTCTTGGAGAAGAAGGTTGGTCTTCCTGATTTCTGTTTAAGCTTTCAACTGATTGGATGAGACCCACCTGCATTACGGAGGGCAATCTGCTTTCCCCAACCAAATGATTTCAATGTTGATCTTATCCAAAAACATCCTCGCAGAAACAGCCAACATCATATTTGTCTGCATATCTGGACACCAGGGCCCAGCCAAACTGACACATGAAATTAACCATCATGCCTGGCTTCCAGTTCAGAATTGGCAGTTGCCACAACTAAGTTGCTAAATGACCTTTAAATATATTTCTTTATTGATTTCAGTGAAAAGGGGAGAAGGAGAGCGAGATAGAAACATCAATGATGAGAGAGAATCATTGATCGGCTGCCTCCTGCATGCCCCCCACTGGGGACTGAGCCTCAAAACCCAGGCATGTGCCCTTGGCCAGAATCGAACCTGGGACCCTTCAGTGCGCAGGCTGACGCTCCATCGACTGAGTCAAGCCACCTAGGGCATGAGTGACTTTTAAATATCAGGCTTGGTGCTGATTAAAGTAGAGCCAAGGAGAATCAGCTGAGCAGAGGGGAAAGTCAATAAAAGCCAGAGGCCCTGCTGGTTTTCTGGAGTGTTTTCACGTGGTGTCTGGTGCGGACTACTCACCGAGTGCTGCCTGGGTGACGATGGGTCTCCATACTGACTGACCCTGACCTCGGTCTTCCAGCCCCGGCTCTTTCCTTCCCTCTTTACATCCTGCTGAAACGGCTGCGCTAAAACGCGAGGAGTCTGCCTCTGCTACAACCGGTAAGGACACTTGTACACTGGACAGTCTGCCGTCATTCTGTCTCCTTCTCCACCCTCCTCACTGGCCCATTTCCTCCCCCATTCCCCCCACCCGCCCCAGCACCATACATATCCGAAAACATGACAACTCCAGGCCTTTGCTTGCTCGGTTTCCTCTGCCTGTGTTGGCTTTGTCAATGGGCAGGAACCTCCCTTAATTCAGGGCAAACCCTCAGTGTTTCTTTCTCTACAGTCTTTCCAGATTTCCCCCGGCAGCCTCCTCCTCTGAACATACAATGGGCTAGGGCATCCCCCCTTTATAGAATCCAAGGCGCTTTATTATATTCTCCACTTGTTTACCTTTCTGTCTTCCCTCTGACTGAGAGTTATGTTTGGCACATAAGCAGTGCCCAATAATTGTTTGCTCTATTCCAGTGGTTCTCAACCTTCCTAATGCCACGTCCCTTTAAGCAGTTCCTCATGTTGTGGTGAACACCAACCATAAAATTATTTTCTTTGCTATGAAAATAATTTTATGGCTGGGGGTCACCACAACATGAGGAACTGCATTAGGAAGGTTGAGAACCACTGCAGTCTATTCGGAATGAATGAATGAATGAATGGGTGCATGGGTGGGAATGAATGGTGTCCAAGATTACAGCACTCTCAGCAACGGAGCTGGGATTTGAACCTCCATTTCTCTGACTACGAAGGCACTGATGTTTGCCTTAAAACAACGACAGTCTGTACACAGTGCCAGACGGTCTATATCTGAATTTGCAGGGCAAGTACTTGGCTAAAAAAATACAGATTTCTGGGTGCCATTCAGATCCATTAATCAAGGCTCTTGGTGGACTGAGTTAAAAATCAAAGGAGAGTGTGAGGAAGCCTGGATTTTTTTTTAAAAAAAAAACCTGTTGGAGTTGCCCTAGCAGGAGCCCCTCCTGCAGGGCCAATGCAGGAAAGCGTGAGATGCAGTACACAGATGCTCTGCCACTTTAAGGTAAAAAGAAAACAGTAGAAACAACCTACATTTTCATCAAAAGGGGGAACGGTGGCCAAGTGATTTATGCTATATTTATACTCGGGAATAGCGGGCAGACCATACCGGAGAGTGAGAAAAGCAAACTGACATGAAAAGATCTGAGAGACATGGTTTTTCACTGAAAAAAGGCAGGCCTGGGGAGAGAATGGATGCTCTGATCCCATTTATTTTAAAACAAAAAAAAATTCAACAATGGTAGCTATTATTTACTTCCTTATAAAAGCATTGATGAAAGAGTGGAAAAATAGACACTATACATCACCAGCGGTTCCTTCTGTAATTTTAGAGAGCGATTTGAAGTCAGAAATCAACATTAAAAGCTTTCCAGGCACCAGGGAATATTTGGGGGGTGACAGAAATGTCACAACGGCATTGTGGCGATGGTGGCACCACTGTATAAATTTACTAAAAGTGCTGAATTATGCACTTAAAACGAGTGCCTTTGATGGTATGTAAATTACACCTCAGTGAAAGTTGTTTTAAAACAAGCTTCCCAGGTGATTTTGATGTGCTCCTAATTTGGGGAAGCTTAGCTGTAAAATGCTTTTGCCAATTCTTCCTTTTCCCCCAAATCCTCGTTTCTCTTCCTGAACGAGCGTGTGTTTATCCTTCGTCAGGGAAGGTGATAATAAAATCAAGAACACCTAGTAAAATCCAAATGTCATAAACATTTCTACCAGGTTCCTCTTGCTTTGCATATTTAAGGATTAGGGAAATGAAAACACATCAGAGTTAGAGTCCCTGAGAGAATTCAAACACTGCTCAAGTTTAAATTCAACGGACCATTGGAGGCCATGGCTAACTATCGACCTTGGGAAAACCGGGCCCACGGAGATGCATTTGGGAACAGGGGGCTTAACAACCAAAGTTACATGAAATAATGTTTGTGTGAGGTGGAGATCGACTGTAGTACCCTGTTTCCCCGAAAGTAAGACATCCCCCGAAAATAAGACCTACTTCCAGTTTTGCTTCTCCCTGTAATATAAGCCCCCCTCCCCGAAAATAAGACCTCCCTGATAATAAGGCCTCCCCCAAACATAAGGCCTCCCCGGAATATAAGGCCCCTGAAGCTACCGTAAGGTGTCTGACTCCTGATTTAAAGAGACCTTGCCCTGCCTGAACAGCTCCAGCTGCGCTGTGGCCCATCAGTGAGCTGGTTTGTGATGACAACGACTACCGTACTGTAGACAGGTCATAAATTTCCTTTTTTTAATTCAATAATAAATATGTACCATCTTCTTCATGGAAAAATAAGGCATCCCCTGAAAATAAGCCCTAGCCCATCTTTGGGAGCAAAAATTAATATCAGACACTGTCTTATTTTCGGGGAAACAGGGTATGCATACCTGCCCTGGCCTCATCCCCAAGTGAGAAAGTGACTCTGGCATCTCCTTTTCCCACCTCAGTGCTGTGTCAGCCCATTGGCAGCTGATTTATAGTTGGCAAGCACCTGAGCAGTCACTGGCTAACTAAGAACTTTAACCACCAAAGACCCATGTTGACTTACTGAATAGTGAGATTCTCTTCCAGCGGCAACCGAAGACACCACAGAGACTCTTGCGTTGTCCTAAGAGCAGACCATGCGACTGGGAATGGTGGACTGTCCATTCAATCCCGACTGTCACCAGATGGCCCGGGTAGAGGTTCCCAGGTGTTTAACAATCTTCCGGTCTCTGGGTGGTCTGGCTGGACACCCCACATTCTTCCTCATTTTCGGGGAGCGGTTTTGCATGTACAAATGGAGCCATCTAATTCACCCAGCCCCAGCTGTGGCCCCAGAGTGCCCCAAAGCGTGTTCACTAATGATGGTTATCCATCACTCGTGCTACCTTAAGGGGTCTATATCACCCATACATACTCCTTAATCTATGCACGTGGCCCCTTCAAAGCATGCTGTGGGCATTAACTCCTTGACGACCACCTGGCCCTGTAAGGTGGGTGTTATTTTTATTACTATTCCCACTTTAAAGTGGAGGAAACAGACATGATGGGGGTGGTCCCGTGGTTAGGAAGAGGGGCTGGAACCTTCCCCATCCACTGGGCCCTTCTGCTCTCAAGCCACACCGGTTCCATTTTCCTCCCTCGTCTTCCTTCGTGACACAATTTCTTCAGAGGCCTCCCTCTGCTTGTGAGGTCAAACGCGGTCGTGGCTTAATCTTTCCATTTATCTCAAAGCCCAGTGATTCAAGAGCCTCCTCCACCGCCAGCTCTGCCTTTTCCCTGCTTAGTGGCTCCCCGGTGATTTGCATAACCAAGTGTTCTCCTAGATCTTGTGCCTGAGTTAAATGTGCTCTCAGGTGAAGAGAGGCATACAATAGCAGGGGATGTAGTAGAAGGAAGATAAAGTCAATATCTGACCTACTTTCTCTTCCGTGTTAGAAGCGGGTACGAGTTTAGAAGAGCCAGGGTAACGGGAGGGACCGTGGAAACTGTGATCATTCTGAGACAACTTTTCAGGGTAAGTCCTGCCAGAGAAAATGTTTTCTTTACTTTGACCGTGAACTTTCTTTCCTGTTAAAAGACAAATGTCCCTGAAGAAGAGATGCACGTGACAATGAACACATTTATTTCTGGTACAAAGAAAGAGTTTGCATCAGAGGACCTTGGAATACGTGTCTGTCCTTTCACTCGCTGGCTGGGTGGCTTTGGGGAGGTCACTTGGTGTCCCTGAGCCTCACACTCTTCATTTGTGAGATACCTTCCTCGTGGGGCTGGGAAGATGACACCCCACCCGTAGGAAGGACCTCAGACACTATTGGACATGTGTCTATGATTGCTAGCAGAAAGAGTAATGCATTCCTGGAATGATTGCTACATTCCTGGACATCATTCCTGCATTTAAGTCTAACCTCACCTTCATAAGCCATGAAATTCTTCATCTGAGAAAAATCTCACATTCTGGACCCCTCCAGAATATGATTATTAAATGATGATGATGCAAAATGACCTAAAGCAGTGGTCGGCAAACTGCGGTTCGCGAGCCACATGCGGCTCGGGAGCCCCGATTTGCTGCTCTGTTGACTAATGAGTTTGCCGACCACTGACCTAAAGGATTCCAAGACCTAGAGTAATTCTTCATTCCAAAGGTTTTTTTTTATTTTATTTTATTTTTTAATTTATTTTATTAATGTGTTACATGTATACATATCTTCCCATTGCCCCTCTCCCAGGCATACCCCAACCCCCCAGTGTCTTGTGTTCATTGGTTATGCTTATATGCATGCATACAAGTCCCAAAGGTATTTCTTGATCAGAAAAGATACCATTGTCAGAGAGGACATCATGATTGCTATTGTTGTTAGTATATTGTGATATAGATATACTGGCAGTGAGGAACTATGAAGATTTCCTGCTGAGACCGGTTTGGCTCAGTGGATAGAGCGTCGGCCTTTGGACTGAAAGGTCCCAGGTTCGATTCCGGCCTGGGGCATGTACCTTGCTTGTGGGCACATCTCCAGTAGGGGGCTTGCAGGAGGCGGCTGAACGATGTCTCTCTCTCATCGATGTTTCTGACTTTCTATCCCTCTCCCTTCCTTTCTATGAAAAATCAATAAAATATTAAAAAAAAAAAGATTTCCCAAAGTCACTGTGGATGAAGGAAGCCAGGGGTAAGGGAGAATGGATGAGGGTAGACAAGGGTAAGTGAGGGTAGATGAGGTCAAGTGAAAGAGTTTTGAAATGAGACAGGGAACATCAAGAACATCAACTGGAAGGAGAGGACACAGCAGCGTGGTGTTGGGGGACTAAGTGAGGCCATAGTAGTGGTGCCTTTAGTGAGGCAACATCATTGTCATCATTGACATCATTGTCAAGGAGATCAAGGAACTTGGGGTTAGGATCTGACCAGTGATATGGACTGAATGTCTGTTTTCCTCCTCACCCCCAGATTCATATGTTGGAGGAAGGGCCTTTGGGAGGTGATTATATCACGAGGGAGGGGCCCTCACAGTTGGGATTGGTGCCCTTTATAAAAAGATACCCACAACGTTCCCTCGTTCTCCCACCAGGTGGAAATACAGCCATCTATGGACTAGGAGGCAGGCCCTCACCAGACCCAGAATCTGCCGGCTCCTTGACCTTGGACTAACCAGCCTCCAGAACGGTGAGAGGTAAATGTTTGGCATGGAAGCCACAGTGCCTATGGCATTCTGTTGCAGCGGCCTGAATGGACTAAGACAGCTAGGACCCTGAGCCTGAACATGAGGGAGGTTGCAAAAGCTAGAATCCGTTCCTAAGCAATGTTGTAGCATGTACCAAAGAGCAGCTGACTTTTTTTTTTAATTTCAATTTTTCATGCTATTATTGCTTGATCTACCTCTTATGGCAGGGCACATGCCTGCGAGAGGGAGGACAGTATGATTTCTCTAGAAATGGCTCTCGCAGCTTCTGGGATGATGAGCTGACAACTCTCCCCAGATGAGGAGTCTGGATGAACCTCAGGGCCTGGTTCCCCCTGAAGGCGGGTTTCCACCAAAAGACCTTCTCCCTCTCCTGACAAGTTGGGCCAGTGTGGTGACAGCTGAGAGAATGAAGATGGTCAGGAAAGGTTCCTCTAGGCCAGTGGTTCTCAACCTTCCTAATGCCGCGACCCTTTAAGACAGCTCCTCATGTGGCGGTGACCCCCAACCATAAAATTATTTCTGTTGCTACTTCATAACTGTACTTTTGCTACTGTTATGAACTGTAATGTAAGTATCTGATAGCCAGGATGTATTTTCGTTGTTACAAATGGAACATAATTAAAGCATAGTGATTAATCACAAAAACAATATGTCATTGTATATTGTGAAATATTTATTTCTAATTACAAATAAATGAAATTTTGTCTTGAATCGTGGTGCAGCATGGGTAACAGTCTTCATATGACAACAGTAAACTACATGGCTACACTTTGCTATACCGAGGAGCGCTCTGTTGGTTCCTAAGACCATGGGAAATAGGTGTTTTCTGATGATCTTAGGTGACCCCTGTGAAAGGGTCGTTCGACCCCCCAAAGGGGTCGCGACCCACAGGTTGAGAACTGCTGCTCTAGCCGAAGGTGCCTCGGTGCTCCTGCCATACCCAAAAGGACCCATTTCCCATAAAAACTTACAATAGGTTATTTTAGAAAGGTTAATTTCCCGACATGCTCCCTCTGGGTTTCATTTAGTCTCAAAAGGGACTTTTGAAAAAGTGTAGATCTGATTACAGCGCTTCCTTCTCTAAATGTTCTATGGCTCCCCACTGCTGTTAATAAAATTCAAATTCCCTACAACAGAATTACCTGACCCCACACTACCTTTTGGGTTCTCTGCCATTTTTCACGTCTCCTACTCTTAATCTGGCCCCTGGACCAATCACCATTTCCCCACAGTCCATGGGATGCTGCCGAGGGCTTTTGCCTCCCTCCTGAAGTGACCGCCCTCCCAGACCCTGTGGGCTTTGTGACTGCCCTTTGACACATCCTTTACCGGACAGCACACTCCATTCCCCGGGGTTGCTGGTCTGTAGTGATCTGATGTCTTTATCTCTCTGAGCTCATATAGTATTTTTGCTGATGAGTCTTTATATAAAAGCAGGTGTGAAATTGAGTTTAATACAAGTGACATGTTCCCAGTTCTAAAAAAAAAAAGCATTTGAGGCGGCAATTGTGTGTTCTTGTCTATCAAGACTCACATGTAGCTCTGGCCGGTGTGGCTCAGTTGTTTGAGTGTTGCCATGCACTGAAAGGTTGATGGTTCAATTCCCAGTCAGGGCACATGCCTGGGTTGTGGGCTCCATCCCCAGTAGAGGTTGTGCAAGAGGCAGCCAATTAATGTTTAGTTCTCACATGGATGTTTCTCCCTCTGCTTTCCTCTCTCTCTAAAAATCAATAAAAATATTAAAAAACAAAAAGAATAAAAAAAAAAACCATCTCACATGTGCACACTTTTCCTTGTCCCTGCTGCAATGTGGGATGGCCCATATTGGGTTCCTGTGGTGGTCATAATCCTGAGGAGTGCTGCAAGCTTCATTGTTTTATTCCCCGGCTCTTGTTTTTCACAGACATTTCTGACTACAGTGGTACCTCGAGATATGAGTTTAATTCGTTCCATAACCTTGAGGCGTGGGAAACTATGAGATGCTCCAGTCACGGTAAACTGGTGGTGGTGTGCAGCCGGCTGATCCGAGAGATTGCTCCTATCTCAAATGTTGCTCATATTTCAAAGCAAAAATCGCTCGCTTGATGGCTCGTATCTCAAAAATCTCATATGTTAGGGCACTCGTATCTCGAGGTACCACTGTACTTCCCTCAAACTCGCCTGCTTGGTGACTCCTCAAGCAGCGTGTGTAAGATGGAGAGACTTCTCCTTTCCCCATCTGCTTTACTTCTCCTGGATTTCAGTTTCAGAGGAAGAGCCATAAATAGGTGTCCTTCCATTTGAGAGGCAATTAGAAATGCAGCAAGGGTGGTGAGAGAAAAGGTGTTTCGAGGCCAGAAGGAGAAGGTACACAGAGAGCTACCAAAATCAAGAGAGATCTAGGGTGTCGGTGTTTTGTGCGCGAGTCACAGATCCGGTGGCTCCAGTGAGGAGGAGGGAGGAGGAGAGTCCTCAGCCCGTGCGGAAATGACAAAGGGCCACACATGTCTTATTGTGGGTGGAAGAAGGGCAGGCTAGGTCTGCAGACCTCACTTCCGCTGGCTAAGCGGGTGGGGAGAAAGGCGGCAGCAGCCTCAGCTTCTGGCCTCGAACATCCGGCCTGGAGAGGTCTCTGAGGAGTTCCAGGGAATGGCTTCCTGATTTTCTATCCAGGCTCTCCGAACATGCACTTCTTCACTAATATGTTGTGATCCCGACCCAATGGTGGCTTTGCTGGATTGATACACAGCAATATTGTAATTGTGCTGGAATCTTGGTTCAGAGTGAGATAGATCATGTTTCCATGCCAACAAACTCCAAGAGGCAGCCAGTACTCACTGTTTCCTCCCTCCCTTCCCTTTCTTTTTTCCTTCCTTCCTCCTTTCCTTCCTCCTTCTTTCCTTCCTTTCTTCCTTCTTCTTTCCTTCCTTCCTTCCTTCCTTCTTCCCTTCCTTCCTTCCTCCTTCTTTCCTTCCTCCCTCCCTTCCTTCCTTCCTCCTTCTTTCCTTCCTTCCTCCCTTCCTTCCTTCTTCCTTCTTTCCTTCCTTTCTCCCTTCCTTCCTTTCTCCTTCTTTCCTTCCTTCCTCCCTCCCTTCCTTCCTTCCTTCCTTCCTTCCTTCCTTCCTTCCTCCCTCCCTCCCTCCTTTCTTTCCTTCCTTCCTTCCTTCCTTCCTTCCTTCCTTCCTTCCTTCCTTCCTTCTTTCCTTCCTTCCTTCCCTCCTTCTTTCATTCCTTGATTTCTCCCTTTCCTTCTTCCACTTCTCTTCTCTTCTCCTCTCCTTTTAGTTCCTTACTTTTTCATCTTTCCTCCTAAATATTTCATGCAGTATTCGATTTTATGCATTGAGAGAAAACACAGTTGCCAGGGGGACAGACACAATAAACCTTCCATAGACTTCATAGTTTATCACTCCATCTGCATGCAGCGTTCAGTTTTATTTTTTTTCACATATATTTACAAAACAAATCCCCTGGTGGCTAATTCTGTGCAGACACCGGGCATATAATGACAAGGATGTAGAGAAAGCTTTCAGTTAATGGTATCGGTTTTCTTGTGGGACGGGACATAGCATCCCATGTAGAGAATGACAGAGATGGTGGCAGTGGAGGGTTCTTTGGTAGAGTGAAGGCAAGACGTCAGAACACTATCCTTGCTCTGACCCAAATGGATTCTAGTCACTTCTAGGACACAGATCACGTTCTTAAGCCTTTGTATCCCCATCCTTCTGCCTGACTCTGCTCAACACTCATCTTTGCACATAGCACATCCTCAGTGGGTGTTTGCAGAATTGCATCGCTTCCCCACAATGCTGACCCCATGTCCGCTGTTGCACCTCCTTCCCATCCCAGTTACCTTTGGATTTACTGAGCTGGGCTCTTTCAGACATCAAGAGCAGAGGGACTGGGTAATGAATTTTAGTTGTAAGGGACAGAAACCTAATTAAAATTGCCCTGAGAGATGGTATTTTTTTCCTGAAAAACTGACAAATCCGCAGAAAAAAAAAAATGCTATCCAAAGAAGCAAGCAATGACATCAAGATATAGATTTGCCAAAACCGGTTTGGCTCAGTGGATAGAGCGTCGGCCTGAGGACTGAAAGGTCCCAAGTTGGATTCTGGTCAAGGACATGTATCTTGGCTTCGGGCACATCCTCAGTAGGGGGCCGTGCAGGAGGCAGCTGATCAATGTCTCTCTCTCCCATCGATGTTTCTAACCTCTATCCCTCTTCCTTCCTCTCTGTGAAAAATCAATAAAATATATTTTTAAAAAGATATAGATACTTTGTCTCTTGAAGGCCGGTTTCTCTCTGGGTGAGGTTTATTCCCTCCCCAGACTGGTCCTCCATCACTTCCAGCTTATGCCTAAGGAGCAGGGGAAGTGTCTCTCTATCAATAGCTTCAGCAAGCCCAACTGGCGTGGCTCAGTGGTCGAATGTCAACCTGTGAGTCAGAAGGTCATGGTTTGATTCTCGGTCAGACCACATGCCTGGGTTGCAGGCTCAATCCCCTGTGTGGGGTATGGAGGAGGCAGTCAATCAATGATTCTCTCTGTTGATGTTTGTATCTCTCCTCCCTTCCTCTCTGAACTCAATAAAAACATATTTTAAAAAAATAGCTTCAGCAAAATGCACTGGACTGAGTGTCCATGACTGAATTCGCACTGTGTGCCTAGCTATGACCCGGTCCCTCTGGCCATGGCAGTGGAATATTTTTAGTGGCCAAACCTGAGACTTGTATCTGGCTAGAAGGCAAGGGGTGGGGTTAGAGCCATCTACATGCAAGGGTTAAGGTGGGAGAAGGGTAGCTTTTCAAGGAAAAATTGGGTGCAGAGAGGTGAACTGGGCCAGACTACGAAGAAGCTGAAACCATGTTAATTTTGGAGTCAATCCTTCGGGCTACTGTCCCCATAGAATGGTGGTTCTCAACCTTCCTAAGGCCGCGACCCCTGCATCCAGTTCCTCATGTGGTGGTGAACCCCAACCACGAAATTTTGCTACTGTGATGCATCGTGATGTAAATATCTGCATTTTCCGATGGTCTTAGGCGACCCCTGTGAAAAGGTTGTTTGACCCCCAAAGGGGTCGCGACCCACAGGTTGAGAACCACTGCCATAGAAGAGTATGTATACTCTATTGGCACACCAGATCAATTAAAAAAACATTTTGAAAATCATTCTTTCCTTATTTTAATTTCATTTATGTTTAATAGGGGTGAGGGGGAGGTAAAGATAGATACCAAGCAGGAAAAATAATTGAAACAGTGCCCACCATATTCTCTTTTCTTGCCCACCCCCTTCCCCCCAGTATTGCCAATATTTGTTGAAAGTGTTGAACCTTAAGCCACTTCGGCCATCGCACAAAGAGGGGAGTAAGGACCTGTCCACCTACCTGGTCTGAATTGGTTCCTCTTTTATATTTGATGAGGACTAATGAACCTCGGAGTGGCCTGTCCTTGCACGTGGCCAGTCCTAAGCGGCTGGCAGTTAAGCGCCAGCGCTTTAATGACTCCCCCGGAAAGGCCATTTTCCTACCCTGCCTCATCCACTCCCGCAGATATTTATGAGCACTTAGAACGGCAGCTTCCGGGCACCAGGAGAAAACATCGCATCACGCGACGTGAGGACTTTAATGCCAATAAATGGGGAAGGAAGCGTAAATGATAATAATCGGAGGGAAAGCCATCTCCCCCCTCATTTCCTGCCTGTTTGCCAAGCGGGGCTCGATTTGGACAGAAAGCAGGGGAAGCGTAGGCAAGTCTGTCAGCACTGTCCCTGTTGCGGTTTCTGTCCGGCAGACCTCTGTCTTGGACCGCTCTTGGGTCTTCCAACCCAGAGTCCCTCCTCTTCCTCCCTTTTCCTCAGCCCCCCCTCTACTCTGCGGCCTGAGTGATCTTACAGGAAGCACAGCACAGCCCACAGGGTCTTGCAAATTCCATCATGTCACTTCTGTGGCTCCCACATCTGACTTTATAATAATATTCCTCATAATGTCATCGTTTGCCTCCAACTCTATGACTTTTTAAAAACTCTATATCTATCTATGTCTATGTCTATATCTATAACTATATCTATATTTGTATCATCTATATTTATATCTATCTCTATACCTACCTGTATATCTATCTATGTCTATGTCTAGATCTATAACTATATCTATATCTGTATCATCTATATTTATATCTATCTCTATACCTACCTCTATATCTATCTATGTCTATGTCTAGATCTATAACTATATCTATATCTGTATCATCTATATTTATATCTATCTCTCTACCTATCTCTAGATCTATCTATGTCTATGTCTAGGTCTATATCATCTATAAGTCTATCCCTATAACTATCTCTATCTCTATTGTCTATTTCTACCTATGTCTATAATCTATATTAACATGCTGATGGTGTTATCAGTGAGATGATGCAATCTTGGTTCTTGTATTGATTTCAGAGAGAGGAAGACAGAGGGAGAGAGAGACAGAAACATCAATGATGAAAGAGAATCATTGCTTGGCTGCTTCCTGCACTTCCCCTACTGGGGATCAAGCCTGCAACCTGGCATGTGCTCTGACCAGAATCGAATCCTGACGTCCTGGTTCATGGATGTACACTTAACCATATAGCCACACTGGCTGGGCTGCTGTATTTTTGTATTGTCTTCACAATCCTTTCCTTAATAATTTCTTGGAATTCATTTATGCCCTCTTTTTCATTATTATTATTGCCTAAAGTTTTACATGTCTCCTTTTTCCCCAATTGACACCCCCCCCCCAACCCCCAACCTCCCAGCCATTCCCATCCCGGGCAAACCCCCTCGGCCCCAGTGTCTGTGTCCATTGGTTATGCTAATATGCATGCATACAAGTCCTTTGGTTGCTTTCTAACCTTCCTCACCCCACCTCTCCTACCCTTTGTCTCTGGGATCTATCTCTGTCCATCAAATTATATTGTACCCCCTGTTTTCTTTAGAGTGACCCTTGCTCTAAGCAATAATCTTCATTAAATTTCAGCTTCTTTGTACTAGCATTTCTTGCCCATTACACATGGGTGAAAATCACAGTAAGGAAATAGGATTTTTAAAACGATTTTTTAAATGTTTCTAAATTGATCCAGTGTGCCAGTGAGGGTACACACGCTCTTCTTTGGGACATAGCCCTAAAGATTGACTCCAAACGTAACACGGTTTCGGGTTCTTCTGAGTCTGGCCCCGGTTCACCTTCCTAGCTTTGTCCCTCTCCAGCTGGTTCTGCAGATTCCTGAATTCTTCACAAATACACACGTAGCTTTGCACATGCTGTTCCTCTGCTCGGAATGACATCCTTCCGCTTCATTTTTAATACTCACCCCTTAGTGAAATTCTGAAAAGTGGTTACTACTCCTTCAGTTCAGCGAACTCAACTGGACATGAGTTGTACCATGTCTGGGTCTTACTTTGTCCACTGTCTACCACCTGTGGTCCATGAGCTCCCACCAGATGTGAGGCAATCTGATTCGTATGTATTTCCCAGTGCCCAGTACATGAAGCCCTACGCAAAGATGTGCTGTACTTGTTACAATCACAGTCAGTCACATCTGTTCCATTTATTTCCCCCCAATAACAATGGGGGTACTTTTACTTTGAAGAACTACAACACAGAGGTATTTGCAGAAAGTCCATAGATCATTTTGTGGGTACAGTGGTACCTCGAGATACGAGTTTAATTCATTCCATAACCTTGAGGCGTGGGGAACCATGAGATGCTCGAGTCGCGGTAAACTGGTGGGTCATGTGCAGCTGGCCGATCCGCGTGATTACTCCAATCTCAAATGTTGCTCGTATTTCAAAGCAAAAATCGCTCGCTCGAGGGCTCGTATCTCGAAGTACCACTGTACTGGGTCTGCCCACAGAACCACCACTGTGCTGATTCTGGTCTATTATAACGGAGAGTAATGACAGAAAATGTTCATATAGACAATATTCTACTTTGGAGAAACAGGGTTATTATACACAATTTCTTAAATGTTAATCATAACTCTATCCCATTATTTCTCACCCAAGACAACAAATTCAAAGTGGCAGTGAGAGTGGCATCATAGGAGCAAAGTTCATCCATTCTAATTTATTATTTAACGAGAAACATTTTCAAATTTTAAAACTTAGGTTTCAGTAAAAACCCCTTGTGAGACCTCTCACAACTGAGTTTTCCTACTGAAATAACTCCAAGAAAACAAAATTCGCTCACAAGTACATTCTCTGTACCTGAGCACAGTGCCTTAAACATAGGAAATACATAGAAAATATTTTAATTAAATTTTTGCAACTATATAGTCATGATTATGTGATTGGAATAACTAACTGTTCGGAGCTGGGTAAGGTGGAAGGGGATATTGCAAGGAAAGAAGACACATAAATAAAACTTAAACTCTACAGTCTGAATAAGCCATTTAAATGTTCCCATCACTACATTTTCAAATGTGTATTGATGCTAAATTCACAGTAGCTCTTTGTCATTGTGAATTTTACAATCAATACACAATAATAAAATAATTTTTGTGGGGGAGTGTGGGAACCCCTTTCATATCCCACATGGTTCAGGGTTCGGGTTCTGGAGGAGGCCACACACAAATGAAAAGAGAGATTAGAAAAGTATTAATTTGGGATTATCGGGGGCCAGATGGGAGCCTTCCTCTAATGAGAAGACTCCCTTGCTCTGGCCTTGCTCTCCCTTTTATTGAGACTTTGGGACACACCCATAGCCTTTAGGCATGAAATTCCAAGAACAAAAATACAAAAGACAATCAGAGGTAGAGGCAGCTTCAGCTAACAATGTCTCAGCTAAACAGTGAGTAGTCAGAGCAATTAAGGTTGTTGACCAGCCTTCAGGGTTACCTGTCCACATCTTTCTATCAGTGAGACAATGTTCAGTTTCCGGCAGGTTTACGCCATCATAAAATTATATATAATATTACATCCCTTTAAAAATGTTTTAGGAATCTTTTTTTTTACCATAAAAAATTCCCCCTCACTCCTCTTACGAAAAAAAGGGGAACTTCCTCCTGAGGAGTTGGGATCCGCTGTTCTAAACACCCCCCCTATGGCCTGTCGCTCTTCTTCCTGCTGCATCCCTTGCCTGGCCTCTCCCTCACCCCACCAAACCTGATGCTTCGATTGCTTTCATTTCTCAGTCTTCACCCCGAATTCCTTTTCTTCCCTTGGCCACACAGTTGATGTGACAACAGAGAAGAGGAGGCTCCGAGCCGCTGCCGTGGGCGGAAAAGGTGGGGTAGATGCTCTTTGTGCTGCCCCTGCCATGAGATGATGGGCTTTCAGTTGGGAGGTACCAAGATGAGAGAGGGGGGAAGGCCTGTTTTGAGCTCCTGCATCTATTTACCTGCCATTTCCCTTCACCTTGACAATGCTCATACCACAGGCTGTCTGTCCCAAGGCTCTGGCGACAGCAATTTTTCATAATGGGAAGAGAGCCCGGCTGGTGTGGCTCAGTGGTTGAGCGTCGACCTATGAACTTGTAGGTCACAATTTGATTCCCAATCTGGGCACATGCCTGGGTTGCCAGCTTGATCCCCAGTGTGGGGCATGCAAGAGGCATCCAATCAATGATTATCTTTTATCATTCATGTTTCTCTCTCTCTCTCCCTCTCCTTTCCTTCTTCCCTTTAATATTGTTAATAAAAATATTTTTTAAAATAATGGGAAGAGAGCTAAGGCAGAAACATTAAAGACTTCTGCTCCATGATGTTCAGGGGACTCCTAGAAATATGCCTGTCCCTGTCACTACCCCAGGGCTGCAAATCACCTCAGCATGCCCGTCACCTCTAACGTTCTCACCTTGCCCTGAGCACAACTTAGGTCCTTGATGGCTTCTGAGCCAGAGATGGGAAATTATCTCCAAAGAAAATACATCTTAAAGTCAAAACCAAGGGAATATTACATGCCGTCCGAAAACAAACTGAGGAAGGTCAAGGACTTCAAGGGTGGGATTCAGGATGTCCTCTCGGTGTATGCAAACCAGCCAGAAATGATCCCCCAAAGGTCAAAGGAGTCTCCAAATTAAAACCACGATGGCTTTAATACCTCATCCAAGCCTCCGTCAGCTGACCCTCTTTTATCAGCTGCCACCAAGGCTATTATTTTTAAATGGCCATTAAAACCAGAAGTCCACTTAAAAAAGAGAAGATCAAACTTGAAAGGCAATACGAACAACAACAAAAATCAGAATTACAAACCTTAATCAAAACAATGCCAGTGCCATTTCAGCGTCATCTTTGATTCATGCTTTCTAGACATAAAGATCGGTCAATTAAAAGTCTTTATTTGGCATTTATTGTACATTTCGGGGGATTTGTAAATCTGGCTTTTGATTTGTGGACATCATGGCTGCCTGATAGGAATGGTAAATCAGGTTTCCGGTGTGAGAAATCAAGTTTGTTTTAGGAAGGAAGCTCAGTGGCTAAATGAAGCGGAGGAGCGAGGAGGCATAAATACCGTGAGCTTTAGACGGAGGAGTGTCAGGAATGGGGGCAGTGAAAGCCCTATTTGCATCCTGGGAGAACGAAGGTTTTTAGTTTTTCTCTTTTGGTGAGAACAGACCTTAGAGTATGGCTTTTAAACTGGCTTCCAAGGGCCAAAATACAACCCCTAGTCACGGTGTATATAGCTCGTGAAAAGGTTTCCGAAAATGTTGTATTATTGTCATCAGTGGGAGAATTCAAAGAGAAACTCAAGTAGAAGTGCTATCCCTTGAAAACCAATTGGAGGTTCTGGCCACTTGGCCTGGGAGTGTGTATGGCAACAGCCAGCTCAAGTTGTGGAAACATGCCCCCTGAACATGGGTCTTGAGCCCTCCAGACTGCCCCCACCTGGTCTGTTCTGCTCACTTACCTCACCTTCCTGGTCTTTCTGAACATTTGATCTCGTGACCTCATTTTACACACTCAGATACTCCAAATACTAGAGTTTTGGAAAAATCATACTAAAATAATTATAGTGGTACCTCGAGATACGAGTGCCCTAACATACGAGATTTTTGAGATACGAGCCGTCGAGCAAGCGATTTTTGCTTTGAAATACGAGCAACATTTGAGATAAGAGTAATCGCACGGATCGGCCGGCTGCACACGACCCACCAGTTTACCGCGACTCGAGCGTCTCATTGTTTCTCACGCCTCAAGGTTACGGAACGAATTAAACTCGTATCTCAAGGTACCACTGTATTTATCAGAAATTCAAATTTAACTTGGTGCCCTATGCTGTATCTGATACTCCTACAGGGTAAGCAGAATTTCCTCAGTGTTGGTATACATACTCTCTCCTGGAATATGGCAAAACTGAATATGGTAGATTTCACTCCCACCGTCAGAGTATATGAAAGGTGAAGGTATTAGCTGCCAAATGGTTTGACCTTGAGGTCATTAAAAAGGAATGGTATGCCTTAATTGGGTCAGGCCTTAAAAGATACTGTCCTTTCTTGAAAAAAGGATTTGGAGAGTGAGGTTCTTTGATTCAGATCAGGTGGCAGACACCTCCTTTAGGATGGGTGGTGCTCTGAAGAAATGTTTTTGGGAAGCCTTGGTCTATAAAAATAATTGGCTGAAATTTTTAGTTTGTGTTCTAAAATGGGTTCATTGAAATTTGGTGATTTATTGAAAAAGATGTAGGGTCATGGATAGAGAAGAAGTTCTTATGTACAGTGGTACCTCGAGATATGAGTACCCTAACATACGAGATTTTTGAGATACGAGCTATTTTTGCTTTGAAATACGAGCAACCTTTGAGATAGGAGTAATCGAGAGGATCAGCCGGCTGCACAGGACCCACCAGTTTACCACGACTCGAGCTTCTCATAGTTTCCCACGCCTCAAGGTTACGGAACGAATTAAACTCGTATCTCGAGGTACCACTGTATTTGTTTGTTACCCCATCAGAACATGAGAGTCATACAAACCAGTGAATCACCATTATTCTGGGGACCAACCTGGTACAAACCCGTGAAAGAAATATCATGCCACCAGGAAGAAGCAAGCCACTTGCTGTACACTCTCTTGAGACTGGGGACCAGCTACAGGATCCCAGGACAAGCTGTAGGAGTTGTAGTTTTCCTGAGAGCATCTGCTCAGACACTTGCATAGAGCAGAGGGTCAGAGCATGCCCTGGAAGGAGAAACAGGGACTAAGAATTGGAGAAGAATTTAGAAATTTTTAAAAAATATATTTTATTGATTTTTTACAGAGAGGAAGGGAGAGGGATAGAGAGTTAGAAACATCGATGAGAAAGAGACATCGATCAGCTACCTCCTGCACACCCTCTACTGGGAATGTGCCTGCAACCAAGGTACATGTCCTTGACCAGAATCGAATCTGGGACTTTCCAGTCCACGGGCCGATGCTCTATCCACTGAGCCAAACCGGTTTTGGCAAATTTAGAAAATTTTGAGGAAACCCTCCAAAGAGTATGGCCTTGACGTGTGGGATTTTGGTACAAAAAGCCCTCTGAGTGTGGTAATGATGGCAGGCAACATAATTGAAGTGTCCAGGTCTTTTTCTTTTAAATAGTGAGCAAATGAAATGATAAAATAACTTTGCCAACAATCAGGCTTACTGTGTATGGTTAGGGTTACAAATTAATATTACTTTCATGTGTCTGGTATTCCATACGCCTTTCTTCAAGCAAACATAGACGCCGTTTGAAGAGGATTCCATTCCACATATCTCAGAAAGGACTTCCCTGACCTGGGACCCGGGCCACAGGGATGGACACGTGGTCAGAGCTTGCTTACTTCCTATGTCATCTGGCCACGGTAATTCATTTGGAGATGGGCATTTAGTCAGGGAGACTATCTTCTGAGATTTCATGTATGACTCTATCACGATTGTGTGCAGATATGTGTATTTATTTGGAAGAACATATACAAAACTTTTAATATTGATTATAAAAATTAAGATTATATGTATTATGTATCCTCATGCTTTTGTACTTTTGATATTATGCAATGAATATTTGCATTTTTGACAATCAATCAAGAGATCACTGAAATTTCAGAAAAGTTTAAAACTAACAGACAGGAAAAGGAATATTTTCTAAGTAAAAATAAGGTGATTCTAACATGCCCCAAAGGAGATAACTAACTACATGTAAGGCCTTATGCTGTGGGCCCGTGGCCCATTCATTTCAAATCTGACACATGGAAATAGCCTTAATTTTATTTTAAAAAAGATGTAGCTCTGAAAGAACTTTAAAAATAACAATCATTATCATTAACTAGAATTACCAGTATTGAATGAAAGAAGCCCACGTTCAATCCTGGACTTTAGATGAAAAGCAACAGAAAATAAATTACACCCACGTCCTGGGCACCACTGTGATAATGCTGAGTAGAACTTTATCCAGAGCCAGACACCCAGCTTATTATAGGTCACAGCTAGGAAACTCATTACTTAATGTGAACTTGAAGAAGCAAACGGACAGTCATAGGCTTAGCATTTCTGTCTCATTACTTAGACATATGACATGGAAATTTCTGAGAGTAAGCACAACTCTTAAATCATATTTTATGGTATTAGGGGAGGGTGTGTCAAAAACTAATTCAGCAAAAAATTGGAATATATTGAGTTCAGAACTTATTAGAACTTTAAATAGTAGCTTTCACTGATTTTGTTGCTGGAAGGATGGTACTTATAATGTAGATGTTAAAAAAAAAAAAAAACCATTGGTGAAAAGAAAAGATCAGGCAGAAGTTACAAATGTGATTTGAATTTTTCTATATGATCAGAACTATTGTTTGTATAATCCACCATTGCTTTAAAATACATCTCACCTTTATTAATTCACTTGATTCCCGTGATAACCTTGTGAAGCACATAACACAGGAATCATTAGTTCTGTTCATATAAAAAACACACCATTCTAACCTGTAAAGAATTTAGTGAGTTTAGTGGAGCCAAACTGTCAACAGTTGTCAGAATCCCAACGTATTGAGAGAGGGCTCCGGAGAATGGCAGTTTTTCATTTTGTTTTGTACATTCCCATCAATGGAGGAGATATGGAGGTGGGTTATATGAAATCCACTGGTAACAGATAGGGAAGTGGGAGAAAGCAAAGTGGGAAAACCTCTGGGACTGGATAAAAAGTAAAATAACAGACACATGCTGCTTTTACACAGGTGGGTAGAGGATAGTTCACAGTCAACCATTAACAGGATAACAATAAGGGAATCTGTGGTCTCTGCCAGGGCACCAGGGCTGTGCCCCAGGGGTGTGGAATAAGAGAAGTTACAAGTTGCCCTGGCATTTCACAGGTATGTTAGAAAGACAATAGGCTCAATAAAGATCAAAGTTGGCATTTGCCAGGGAAGATACTGGCCTAGGACATGACTCCCCACTATAAACTGCTTTGTAATAAAAGGCTTTCATTGCAGACCATCCTGTAGACTGTAGGTCTCTTGAGTTTGCAAGGCTGCCAAGCAGGCCTTCCCTGGGTTAGCCAGGTTAGCAGGCGGCTTCTTTTTGTCTACACTCCCAAGGAGGCAATCGAGTCCCAAGATGGCACGTTCCCAAGGAAACATAATGGGTAAGTGAGAAAGTCAGAATCCACACCCCATCGTTTCTGTCCGGTTTCAGGGTCCTGTTTGTATCTCAGAATGGGACCTAGGAAATATGGCCGCTCAGGGATCACTGCCAGGGACATCTGCTTTCCCATTTCCTGAACGTAGTTGAGAACTTAATAGGTTTTACAAGAGAAGATGCATTTCATTATGAAATAATTAAGTCAGCTCTCCCCTTCCAGGGAAGAAAGGAAAGCAGGGATTTAGTTAATCAGAGGGAACAAGGGAGATGTGGAGGGAAATGAAGCTTTTGGAGAAGCCCCGAAGAGTGACACAGGTGTCAGAATAGACACGCTCGGAGGAAAGAAGGCAAAATGTCTGTCAGGTTCTGCCTTAGTTAAGCATGCCATTATATACATGGGTCTTTTGGTTGTAAGATCGGTAGAGTCAGAGATAAAGTAGTATCACTAGGTCAAATCTGGAGTTTTACAGAGCAAGGTAGGAATGGGGTGAGGGAGGCAAGGCGAAGTGGGTTGCGTCAGAGGCACTATCTGGGGGAGCGAGGAATTACAAACTTTAGTGCAGAAAGTAAAGGCTTTTGCAGATAGGAGGAGGGTCCGTACTGAAGCACATTTAATGGGGCTCATAACCAAAACAGAGGAACAAAGGTCATTCATTCATCTATTCATTCCATGAGTCAATGTGAATCTAGGGTTAGGTGGCTTTGACTAGGAAATACTGAATTTACAAAATGAGTTATGAAAAGCAACAAACTACTCTTAAATATGCAACTTGGTGAGGCAAAAGCATTGGCTATTGTTGGAAAGGCACACTTGGCCTGGATGTAGATTATAGAATATAAGTGGGGAGAAAACCAAAGGACATCTGGTTTCAACCTACCTGGAGATGGATTGACCAGTTTAGTGGCTTTAATGTCTGAGAGTCTGAGAATACTGCTGTCCCCAATACATTTTCTCTATGTAGCATCAAATATTCTGATATCAAATTGTAAGAATGCCAAGATCTTCAAGGAAGTAAAATAATAACCATTGTAGAAATACAAAGGAATGTAATGAATCATTATATAGGAAAACACAGATCACTAAAACTGACCATCAGAAGAAATAGAAAATCTAAAAATACACACAAAAAACCCCCACCAAATATCATAAGATGTAGATGTGAGTGATTACATACATGAACACACACACACATAAAAGCAGACGTGAGTTCTGGACTTTTAAATCTCAATACTTGAACAATTTTGATACCTCTTTATGAAAAGATACAAGTACTGAGTATTTTCCTTCTAAGAGGAATCTTCCATTTTGACTAGGAATTAATGGAAACAAACTCTTTGCTCACAGTGAGAGGTACAATAAGTGGAAGATTTCGCTCTGATTACTTTCTGGCCCCATCCACTCAAACTTTGTTTCTCCTCTACCTCAGATGCTTCCAGAAACAACATCATGCCTAATGAAGAAAAAAATGAAAAGAAGAATAACAAAAGGAAACCTAGTTTTCCCAGGTATTAAAACATGTTATACATCTATACTAATTAAAGCGGTATGGTATTGTGACATGAATAAGCATAGCAGTGAAATATACCAGGAATCCCAGAATATAATCCCAAATACGTATGTGAATTTAAAATATATAAAAGGGATTTAAACATTTGTCCAAAACATGGAGTTGCTATATACATCAACTGACCACCCCTTACATAAAAATGACCATATTTTTTTTTAAAGATTCAATACAAATCGAAACAATAAAATAGAAGAAGAATATATGGAAGGCTTCTTTTAAAATAGCCTTGGAGAGAAGAAGTAATGTCTTATATAACCCAAAACTAACACGAAAAGCATAAATTTAACCATGTAAGTGAAAAAAAAATCTGCAAAGAAAATGAGTCACAAACCACTAAACTAGGAGCAAATATTTGCAACTCATCTTGCAAATATAGAGATCATCCCTTTTATAGAGAGCTTCTATAAATCAAACAGAAAAATGCAAAAGTCTTAAGGAAAAATAGGCAAGCGATTTCAATAGACAGCGCCCAAAATCAGAAATAAAGGGGATTTTTATACATGTAAGAAGACACTCAGCTTAATAATAAAAAGAATGCAGATGAAAACCACAACGAGGTACCACTTCCTACCCATCAAACTGGTGACGTTAAGAACATTGAATCGCATTCTGTGTCCGCGGGGTGTGTGGGGAAATGGGAACTCCCCCACACTGGGAACATGATCGGTACACGCTCCTCACAGGGTAATTTGGCAATATTGATTCCCTTTACACATGCCCGTCCCCTTTAATCCAGGAATTCCACTTCTAGAAATTTACCTTTTTAATGCAAATGAGGTTGAACCCGATGGAATTGTTGTGTCGGTAGGCCTAACATGCTTCACCATCTACAATTTTATGTGGTTCAATTCAGTCCTTAAAAATGATCAAACTAATGAGTGTACAAAGAAATGCACATGCAGGCTGGATAACAGGCAGGCTGGGTGAGCTTTACCATTCCTTATCTTGACCTTCTACCATGAACGCTATAATAGGAGCTACAAATATTTTCATTAATGAATTTGTTCTTAGAAATCTAGTGAAGCATAGGCTTCTTTAAGGCTCTGTACAATCTATTCACGGCCATAATAAAGCTGCTTGACGAGCAACCACGAGTCCTCTGGGGCAAACAACAATTCATGTCTGCACAGTGCGTTAGTCTTCAGGGTTCAGCTGACGTGGGCTGTGGTCAGCTGATCTCAGCTGAGTTTGCTCATGTACCTGAACACAGATCCGGGTCAACAAGATGGCTTCGTTGATCTGGGCTGGGTTTACTCCATTCTGGGGGTCATCTGGCTGTTGGCTGGGATAACAGGGGCAGCTCGGCTCTGCTCTGTGCGTCTCTTCCAGGAAGCTAGCGGGGAAGAGCAGGCAGAAATGGTCAAGGCCCCTGGGGGCCCAGCCTCAGAACTGGAGCGCGGTCACTTTTGTTGCTTTCTATGGGGCTTAGCAAGTCACAAAGCCAAACCATAGTCATTGTGTGGGGAATTAGACTTCATCTCCTCAGTGAAAAGACTTGCAGAGTCACATGGCCAACGGGATGGGTACGCTGAAGAATGAGAAAAGGGAGCATTATTAAAATCAATCCAACATGAGCTTCGCATTTGTACTGTGAAGTCAGTATGTAGCCAGCTTATTTTATAGTCTCCCCACATCAGCTGGCTGCCAGCTCCAGTAATAAGTTGGGGGAAAGTATCAGGAACTATTTTCCTTTACCCCTAATTGAGAGCTTTGATCTTTCAAGGGGCCAGAGTTGATCCAAATCCAGCTGTCCCTCTGGGGCACCGGGCACAAGACTGAAATACCCCCAACTCCTCTCCTCTCTCCTCTCCTCTCTTCTCCTCTCCTCTCCTCTCCTCTCCTCTCCTCTCCTCTCCTCTCCTCTCCTCCCCTCTCCTCTCTTTTCTTTATCTATAGCTCTCAAATCTAGCTCCTCCTGCCTCAGTGTACTATTTTATTTCCTATATCTTGTTAATATCACCGTTTAATCAGTAGGATAATCTCTAAGCTTTCCAATGGCCTGTCACTTCATAAGGGCTCAATGAATGGTAGCTATTATCGTGATATGCAGGTACTCAGAATAAGGTTGCTATATTTTGGAACAGATCCAAAGTTCTCTGATTAGGAAAGCACAAAAAAAGGTCTTATTATAAGCCCGTCTGAACCATTAAGAGCGGTCTCCCAGGGCAGCCATGTGACAGGCCAGGATAGGCGCTTCGTGGCTTAGAGTTGTGTATTCTGAACATCATCCAGCTTTTAGTCCCGAGATCTCCACTTGCGCATTTGTGACTATTCATTTATCCAACTTTCACACCTTCATACACTTAATTAAATGTCATTTTCTTATGGGACTTCTGGAGTGGAGAGAAGAGGGTGCATGAAACGAGCAACAATTCCTAGTCTTTTTATTTAGCCACTAGACGTTCATTTATCAGTGCTCTTGTCCATAATTAATGGTTTCGCACAGCTTGTGACAGCTGGTTTGTCACAGCCCAAATCAAACTTACTAAGTTAAGATCTGGAGGCTTGCCACCAGAGGCTGGTTAAACTTGTCACTAACTCCTCATTTACTATTTTAATAGGCTTTCCTGGCACAGGAGCCTTTTGCCTGGACTCCCTTTCCCTTCAGCGTACAGAGGCGCGAGTTGAGCTTCATCACTCTACATGTCCTCATCTTGTCACCGACGCTCAGAGAACAAGGTCTGAAAAAGGTCAAATCAACAGAGAAGAGAAGTTCATGGAAAAGCTCAAGTGAAAACACCGTGGACGTGCACAGAAACAAAGTTGAGTATTGACAGCTCGTAAAGCAAAACTCCGTTGTCAGCTTGTCTAATTATCAACAGGTCCCTTTCCCCATGCATAGCAAAGAAAAAAAGATTAGAAATAACTGTGAAGGGTACGGTTATTGTCCTCTTGTTCTACGTATGACAGCGTCAATCTGATCTCTGAGGGAAAGGAAGCGAATTCCAACGTGTGGCAGCCTTCCTATGTGCTGCATCCCATCTGAGTGATCTTGTTTGTTCCTGGCAAAGTTTTGTTTGCCTTGCAAAATTGATTATAAAAAAGACTCATCGAGGGAAGTGATTGATCCAGTATCACATGGCTCCTCAAGGCAGAGCTCGGTTTTGAACTCCAGGGTGCCTACTTGCAGGAGAAGTTTTCTCCACTCTGTGAGGATGGGTAACTCTATAAAGAATTTAAAATCTGAGAGGCTGTTTATGTTGACGTAGGTGGCAATTGGTACCTCAAGCACATAGCCTATTGTTAGTCCTTTATGGCTTAGAACTGGATGGGAGAGGCCAGGGTAAACATTCACCAATGATTTCTCTCTAGTGTCACCTGCCCTGCTCCCTGAGAAAAAGCAATTGTAGATATGGAGGCAAACCAGGCAGAAATAGTTCTTCCAATTTTTTCCCAAGTGCCTTATTATATACTTACTGTTTGTTAACAACTATAGTAGGCATGATTTATAGAGGGTCCTATTTTCATCTTTACGATAATCCTTTAAATTATCGGTAGACTCAATATTACACCTTTTGAAGTTGAGACTCAATTTCAGAGGAATGGAATAACCTGTTCAGAAACACACAGTTAGTGACCACTCTAGCCTTGAACTCAATTCTATCTGAGAATTGTTTGGATTTGGATTTTACTAATTTTTCATTATTTTTTAGTGCAACTAATACGAATATCTTGCCCTTGTGTATTTTTCTGAGAGAAAAAAAAAACACACACACACGCACCTAAAACCATCATCAGAGAGAGTCTTTTTTTATGAGGGATAAATTTTCTGACATTTGGGATTACCTAAAAAGGGCTCAGAGATCCTAGATGGTGCTGCAGAAGAATGGGGAGGGGAAGGTGATTTTATGAAGATGGTCTTAGCGAAGCCTCGAATTCTTTGGAGAATTATGGTCTGGCCCTTAGCTAGCTTCAGGTTTTCAAACATAGGAAGAGGAGGGCACAGGAAGACTACAGTTGGTGGATTCACATGGGCAGTACCCTACTCCCCCACTTCCAAAATGATCCTAGATGATGACTTTCTGATGGAAAATTTCATCCTTTTACTCACATCTATCCTCCTTGACCCACTTATTATTTGACAGATTGTACAGCAAAGGCATGTTGGATTCTCCTAATGTAAAAAAAAATGCTCCAAGAGGGTAGCAGAGACTCTGTGAGCCTGGATAAGGTTGCAGTTTGGGATGATCAGTCCACTCAGAGCAGAGGGTCAACCAGAAGTTGGGAGACTAGATCCACACGGTGGAACTTTGAAATGGAGGGTCATGATCAGTGGTTCTCAACCTTCCTAATGTTGAGACCCTTTAAGACAGCTCCTCATGTGGTGGTGACCCCCAACCATAAAATTATTTCCATTGCTACCTCTTCGCTGTCATTTTGCTACTGTTATGAACTGTAATGTAAATATCTGATAGGCAGGATGTATTTTCATCGTTACAAATTGAACATAATTAAAGCATAGGGATTCATCACAAAAACAATATATAATTATATATTGTGAAATATTTATTTCTAATTACAAATAAATGAAATGTCTTGAATCGTGGTGTAGCATGGGCAACAGTCTTCATATGACAACAGTAAACTACATTGCTACATTTTGCTACACCGAGGAGCCGTGTGTTGGTTCCTAAGACCATGGGAAATAGGTGTTTTCCAATAGTCTTAGGTGACTCCTGTGAAAGGGTCGTTTGACCCCCAAAGGGGTCGTGACCCACAGGTTGAGAACGGCTGGTCATGGTTAACAAGAAAGAGTTAGGCCCTGGAGATCCTAGTCAGCCGGTCTCCGTTCCTGGCCATGACTGTGATTTCCATGAGATTTGGAATTTGGGTCAGCTCCTAGCCTTTGTGCAAATTAGGAAAAAGGCAACTTCTCTAGGTGGACGAATGAAAGAAAATGTGCTTCGTCCTCTCGGTGAATGTCAGTCTGAGCCAGATCTCACAGCGTGGCGGGGGTTTGGCTCGATGCATTCCTGAGACAGGCATAGCTGGGCAGTACACAGCCTGCATCACTGTTCATGGCAGGCTGGCCTGGAGAGGGGTAGGAAAGGGAAGCATAATCCTTTGATATGTGGAGATGCTAATAATAATGATAATAAAGTTTTTATGAGGATCAAAGGAGAGCCTCATAAATATTATATTACGTTATGTAGCATAATGCCTGGCACGTACCAAGACAGGGTTTGTTAACTAAATGAACCCCAAACTGGGTCAGTTTGGCAGCTTCCTTCTTGTAGCGTTTGCAGGGCCATTAAAGACGATTTTCCATTTTTTAAGACTATAACTACTCAGAGTTCACTTCTAAGCATACAAAGCTTTTCTACGCAGCTTATTAAGTCACCCACTATCGTTAACTTTTCTTCATTTTCTATTGGTCCATTATCTAATTGTTTTTCCTTTTTTCTACTGGCCTTAACCATTTTATAAATCTGGGCCATTTAGGCTTGAGATCCATCTAATAAGAGTCCCTCTTCTAGACTTCTCTCTCCGGAGATAAGAAGGGACTGTCTTCCTGTGTGATGTTGCCAGAAAATGTCCGCCTAACATCTGCTGCACAGCTAAGAGCTGTGTCTCACCACAAGCTGTTAGCAATGACCTTCAATTTCCTTGTGTCACCAGCCTCCTAAGTGGCCCCGGCTCTCCTTCCCCCAGTGATCTGCCGGGCTTTCCACTTTCTTCTTCTGCGACTACAGGTCTCAGCAGACTCTTTGCCTCCCACAACGTCCTTTGCTCTCACCCAAACCCTTGCAATAGCTTTAACAGACCGAACAGATCTTTTGCCACCGAATCGTATTTCTCTAACCTATTTTCCAAACTGCTGGAAGCAGCTTTCTGAAATTAAAATCTTATCATAAAATTATCGAATGTCTCCCTGTGGCCTCGGAGGGAACAAAATGCTCGTTACTTAATAAGCCCTCGAAGGCCTCTCCGTGGCCCGGCCCCGGTCTGACTCCACAATCTCATCGCTAGCTGCTCCCCCAAGAGAGTCTGCACTCAGCCTGATGAACTAAATACAGTTATCTACGCCGGTTCAGACCTCCAGGTCTTCGCTAATTCAGAAAAAAAATGTTCTTCACCATGTCTCTCCTCCTCTTGTCCAAGTGATGATCTAGTCATCTTTCCAGATAAGACTCAAGTATTTCTCCCAGCTGCTGATGTCCCCTCCACTGTGCCTAATTCACCTTTCTCTCTGTGTGTTCATGATAATATTCATGCCCTGGGTGGCACTTATGTCTACGTGTTTCTCTGTCCCGTTATACTGAGAGTTTGTGGATAACAGAAAGGGGCAGGGTATCTTCCATGTATCCTTTCAGATCTATTGCCCATACTTTTTCGATCGGGATCTGTGTTCAGGACTGTGGAGGACCTGCATCCATGAGATCATTTGTCGAAGCTTTCCAGGCAATTTTAATCAAAGGGACATAACGGTGGGAAATCTGAGGGAGGGAGGAGAGGGAGATAGGGCTGTTTTACTTATAGGTCCCTCCCTTAAGCAGATCAGGCATTGGCTCTATCTGCATTATCTTCCCAGAGACCACAGCTCCTGTCTAGAGCTCTATCTACTGTTTGGCTTCTCTTATCTATACAAACCTGGGGAGGTACCAGCTCCCCCACTGTTGCCAGCATATGTTGCTACACCAGCCACTGGTATTGCTTATACTTTAGAAAATGGTCCCTTCGTCATGCTCCTTAATTAACAAGCATGTGTAGGCAATCTGTTTCCTGTCAGGTCCCTGAGAGATACAGGGACCACGCCTTTTTTTTTTCGTTCTGCTATTTCTAGAGCTTAGCACAAATCCTGCACACATGGTAGCTGCTCTACACCGTGATCAAGAGCTCAGGCTCTGCGGCCACAGAACTGATGCTCATTCCGGCCCCAGCTACACTATTAACCGTTCATTGGCAATTACTCCAGGCCTTCATGTCCTCATTAAGTGATGGGAAAGATAATAAATAATATACTCAAATCTCTTAGGTTTGAATGAGATGGTGAAAACAAAACACACATTACAGGGCTGTGAGTGGTGAAGAATTTGGCTTTGCCCAAAGAGAAGTCTGGCCTTGGTCCCTGGTTCCTGGGAAGTAAGTCCTAAACTCTTGCATTTTCTGTGTGATAGGAGAGAGAATTCATAATATTTACAAGGTGACTCATACTGGGTTCTCAAGCCACATGATATCATCAGCATCTCCATGGTGTGGGGTGACTAGAGACAGAGTTCAATCACATGAGCAATCAACCAATCCATCAATCATCAATAATGCCTAAAAAATGCAGCCCAAAGAAAAGCTCTGGACACTAAAGCTGGAGTGAGTGTCTGCTGTACGTTGACAAGAAGAGTGTGTACAGTGGTACCTCGAGATACGAGTTTAATTTGTTCCGTAACCTTGAGGCGTGGGAAACTATGAGAGGCTCGAGTCGCGGTAAACTGGTGGGTCATGTGCAGCCGGCCGATCCGCGCGATGACTCCTATCTCAACTGTTGCTCGTATTTCAAAGCAAAAATCACTCGCTCGATGGCTCGTATCTCAAAAATCTATGTTAGGGCACTCGTATCTCGAGGTACCACTGTATATCACACATCAGTGCTGGAGTGGAATGCATCCTGAGGTCCAGGGCAGCTTCACCCCTAGTACCTGGCAGACTTTGCCCTGTACATCTCCTTTCTTGTCTGACTTTAAGGTAACAGTGTCCTGGAATAGATCGTGAATCTAACAGCTTTTAGTGAGTTCTGAGTTCATCTTTCAAATGATCAAACCTGAGCGGAGTTTTGGGAAATCCTCAAACTTGAAGTTGGCAGTGGAAGTCTTGCCAGTTTGGCAGCCTGGAGGACCGTGCCCTCCCTCAAATCTCCCAGCTTGGCTGACTCTGGGGAGCTTGGCTTGTGATCAGTGCCCAATAGATTTGCCCACTAAGTGTTGGTTCAAGGAGTGAATGTAAGAAAGGTGAGGGACAATCAGCACACATACCGTTTTTCACAGACTGGGGAATCTTGGTTGTGGCTGTGGATCCATTATACTATAAATCTGCTTTCAGTCTTTATTCAATCTAGCAAAATGTTTCTTTTTGAATATTTCTTGAAGAAATGTTTCTTCAAGAATATTTTACATGATTTGGGCCCAAGAGGTACTATTTTGGTTATGAGAAAGTTGAAATGAAATAAAAATTTAAAGAACTAAAACTTCCAAATTTCCCAATCAAGATTTTTATTTTTGTTTTGGAATATTTATTTGAAGCATAATTTTAATAGAAATCACTTGAATCCCATATGGTTCTTGAGGCAGATTGGCTCTCCAATGTCAGGAAGATTTTTCCAGGCTTCGTGATCCTTACATTGTGGGAGGTCATCCTCAGCCATACCCCCTCTGCAGAAATTTCCCTGTGGGGACCATAGCAGTGACCACCTGTCCCAGTCTAACCAGATTGAGGGGTCCCCAAGATATGGGACTTTAAAATTTTTTTAATTATATTTTATTGGTTTCTTACAGAGAAGAAGGAAGAGGGATAGAGAGTTAGAAACATCGATAAGAGAGAGATATCAATCAGCCACCTCCTGCATGCCCCCTACTGGGGATGTGCCCGCAACCAAGATACATGCCCTTGACCACTGGAATCGAACCCGGGACCTTTCAGTCCATAGGTGGACACTCTATCCATTGAGCCAAACCGGTTTTAGTGGGACTTTTTATTTTAAAACCAACTAGAGGGTTTCTTGAGATGCAGGGTTTTCAGTCCCCAATCAGGAAAGTTTCAGAAACACTCTGGTGAGTTGGTTGTTTGGGGTCATGTTATCCCCGCCCTGTAGCCCCAGAATTTTGGAGTAGAGCGTGGTCTTCAGGATAATCCATCTCTAGATTGAAGAGTGACTTCTGAGAGTGCTTGGCTGGAAAGCTGCGTCCAACAGAGGCTACATGGCTAATTCAAAGTTAGAAGTTGCAAACAACCCAATTAAAAAGAGGGCAGAAGACCCGAGTAGACACTTCTCTAAGTAAGATATACAAATGGCTAACAGACATATGGAAAGTTCCTCAACACCACTAATCATCAGAGGAATACAAATCAAAACCCCAATGAGATACCAATTTATACCTGTCAGAATGGCTATCTCCAATAAATCAACACACAACAAGTGTGGGCCAGGATGTGGAAGAAGGAAACCCTCATGCGCTGTCGGTGGGGGTGCAGATTAGTGCAGACTCTGTGGAATGTGCTGAGGAGGATTCTCAAAGAAATTAAAAATGGAACTGCCTTAGGACTCAGTGATGCTACTTCTGGGAATATATCCAAACAAATATGAAACAGTGCTTTGAAAGAATATGTGCACCCCTATGTTCATAACAGTGCAATTTATAATAGGGAAGATTTGGAAGCAGCCCAAGTGCCCATCAGTAGATGAGTGAATAAAAAGCTGTGGTACATTTACACCATGGAATACTACTCAGCTTTCAAAAGAAGGAAATCCTACCCTGTGACAGCAGCAATGGATCTGGAGAGCACTAGGCTAAGTGAAATAAACCAGAGAGAGAGACAAGTATCATATGATTTCACTTATGTGTAGACTCCAATGAACAAAATAAACTAACAAAACAGAAACAGACTCGTAGATACAGAGAACAAACTGACAGCTGTCAGAGGGAAGGGAGTTTGGAGGGCTGGCTGAAAAGGGTGAAGGGAGAGGCAATTCGCATCGGTAATTGCAAAATTGCTACAGAGATATGGATTGCAGAATGGAGAACATAGTCAATAATGTCCAGATAGTGGGGTATGGGACCACGTGGGTGCTTTCTAGGCAGTTGGCTGTACAACTGAAACTGGTATGAAACATAAACTGTGGTTGAAAAATACAATAATATTTTTAAAAGAATTAGAGCTTGAGAAGGAGAAAGTGGCCTAGCTAATATGGAGTGAAGATACCAAGAGGGTAAAGCAAGTCCAATGGATGAGATCAAAGAGATGATCTGTGGCCGAAACCGGTTTGGCTCAGTGGAGAGAGCGTTGGCCTGAGGACTGGAAAGTCCCGGGTTCGATTCCAGTCAAGGGCATGTACCTTGGTTGCGGGCATATCCCCATTTGGGGTTGTGCAGGAGGCGGCTGATCAATGTCTCTCTCTCATCGATGTTTCTGACTATCTCCTTTCCTCTCTGTGAAAAATCAATAAAAATACTATATTAAAAAAAAAAAAAGAGAGAGAGATGATCTGTGAAGTCCTCTGATGGTGAGAGATGATGGGGCCAAACATCTTTGGATCCCGAAAGGCCATTTCTTTTCCAAATTCTGTTCCTGTCTCCTCAAGGCCTTCTTTCTCTCACGGTGCCTGGTTAGACAGTCAACAACTTCCTACATCTTTATATCTAAGTGAACACTTTTAATAACCCTTTCATTTCTCACACCAAACTGAGAGAACTCTGCTCTTATAAACTGACACATTAAATGGAACATCCACACTGGCGTTGGGAGGGAAAAGGGAAAGCAATTAATTAGGAGAGACGAGGGGAAAAGTGAATTTCAAGGTGGCACTCTGTGTGGCCTTGTGTACTGAGGAATTTTCTTTGGCTCACCTACAGTAGAACCGAGGACAAGGGAGTTTACATCTATTTAGTGCCCACCACGTGCTGAACGCGTTCCATAGTTTATTCCATTTAATCCAGTCTCCTCAAATTGTGAGCTAAGTTAATCATCTCATACACACGAGGAACCTTCATAGAGGTTAAGTAACTTGACATTGGCTTTCCTTGCATGGCTTTTCAATTCTAGATTGTTTAATCGCAAGAGCACTAGACCCTGTGCCTCACATAGCGTAAGAGAATTAATTGAAACGACTCTGGGCAGTGACAAGGGCCCGTGGAAATGGTTGAAGAACCTTTTTGGAACTTTGGACACATTTAGAGGACAATGAATTCCATGGTCCATTGACCCAGTGCCGGAGGCATTTTGCCTCTATGTGGTCACGCTCTTCATTTTTTCAGATGACTTTTACTAACGGGCTGATCCTTTCATCACAGCCAAGGAAATGTGGGCTTAGACAAGAAAGCACCTTGCCCAAAGTCCCAGAACAAGATTGTGCCAGATTTGTGATGGAGATACTAGGGAAGGGAAGGTCAGAAAGAAGGGCAGAACCCCCAAAAGCCAAGCACTGAGTAGCCTGCAGACCTGGGAGAGGGGACAGACCCCTAAGCCTGCATGCCTGTTAGCTAGGTGACTCAGGGGCTGGTCCTGGCCCTTCTCTAGCTCCCTGTGGCCCCATTCACCCACAGGAAACTTGTTTCAGTGAAAAGAACGCCCTGCTGACCCTCATGGTGGTCTTTTGTACTCACCTCGACCTGGAGCTCTGCATCTCTTCCCCTCTCTCTGCTCCTCCACACCATCCTGTATCTGACTTGATCCAACACATGATTCAGGTACAGTGGTGACTCGAGATACGAGTGCCCTAACATACGAGATTTTTGAGATACAAGCTGTCTAGCGAGCAATTTTTGCTTTGAAATGCGAGCAACAGTTGAGATATGAGTAATCGCGCAGATCGGCCGGCTGCACACGACCCACCAGTTTACTGTGACTCGAGCGTCTCATAGTTTCCCACGCCTCAAGGTTACGGAACGAATTAAACTTGTATCTCGAGGTACCACTGTATAACTCATAAGTCACCTCTTCCAGGAAGCCTCCCCTGGTCCCCAAGCCTGCATAAAATTTCCCTCTTAGGTGTTTCTGTACCACCCAATCTCCGTTATCCCGTTTATTATAATGTCCTCCGAATTCACCTGTTTCCCCTGCCACACAGTATGTGTCCTATGTAGATTGTGGCTTCAGGGTGCCTGGCACACCGTATGTTCGATAAATAATTGTTGAATAAATTACTTCATAAATTAAAAAGTCACAGAGCCATAAACAGCAGCCAACACCAAGAAGCTCAGGAGCCAACCATGTAAATGAACAAGAACAGGGTCACTTTTTTTTTAAAATATATTTTATTGATTTTTCACAGAGAGGAATAGAAAGTCAGAAACATTGATGAGAGAGAGACATCGATCAGCCGCCTCCTGCACATCCCACAGTGGAGATGTGCCTGCAAGCAAGGTACATGCCCTTGACCGGAATCGAACCTGGGACCTTTCAGTCGGCAGGCCAACGCTCTATCTATCCACTGAGCCAAACCGGTCTCGGCTACAGGGTCACTATTTATCGAGTGGCCAGTGGGCACCGGGCACTCCTCTGAGAGGCCTATGTTGTTTAATTCTCATAACGGTTCTGGGAGGTGGGCATCTTCCTCCCATCGGAGAGGCTGAAGTGATCTCAACTGCCCAAATGATGCAGCCCAAGAGCTGAAGTCCCAAGACTCGCAAACTCATGCTGGGAACCCAGAAATATGATGGGGACCACAGGGGGAGAGGATCACAGTGGTCAGCGCGCTGTTGGTCATAGGGGACTGAAGCAAAGGGCCGGCTTGGTTTGAGGGTCCATAGTAGGGCAGCTGCTGGGGAAAGGGCCCCTTCAGCCAGCCACGGAGAGCAGTTCCCTAAGCATCTCTCCTCCTGCCCACGCCACGTTTCTCCCAGAATCTGGCCTGAGACCAGCTCAGCTTTCCACAGTCAAGTTCCTGCCATTCCCGGGAACAGCCGAGCCAAGGGGGCTGCTTTCTCTGCTGTTTTCCGGGCTTTTGTCCTCCCTCGCGGCGGGCCCCCTGCCCTCCCCTCCCCGCAGCAAGGCTGAATTCCCCGATGGTGATCCTAATCATAAGCATATGTGGTTGCTCTCGGCTGCCACGGGCTTGCAGGCTGTAGTTTTCAAGGTAAAAAATAGAGGATCGTTTTGGAAATAGGTTTTTCTGTGGAGGGGCAGTTTCTGCGGACGGAACAGGGATGGCCAAACACATTCCTGGAACAGGTACCGTGTCGGGCAGGCTCTGTAGCAGCAGAACACAATTTGACATCCTGGTGTGGGGGTCACAGGGTTTGCATCTCAGCCTCGCTGGCGAACAGAATGCTGATGGGGAGCCGAAACCTCCCAAACTCATCCATCCCAAGTCCTCGCAGACCAGGCCAGAAATGGCTCCAAGAGGCAGACAGTTTGTAAACAACGTGTTTCACCCCTGGGGGCCGCCTCTTTGGCAAATTCCTCTCCTCTGAAGTGAAGGAGCACAGGTTGGCAGGCCAGCCAGCCGAGTCTTGCTTTGCTCTGCTTTCATCACCGCTGCGGGTAGAGGCCTGGGGGGGTACCTCGGTCTGTGTCCTAGGTGTGGTGGGTTTGGGTCATCCCAGAGGCAGGGTGGGGACTGCCAACCCCCAACCCCCCGGGAGAGGCCCCTGCAGGAGATTGGGGAAGTTGAGAGCAGAACGCATGTGTTTTGGAGGCATGTGTGTGCCCGGAGGTGAAATTCACAGGGACTTTCTCGCTGACTTTGGTGACTTTCACTGGTGGCTTTCCTGTCCTTACCTTCCCAGCTCCTCCCACAGTTCGACAGCCAGCTGGGTCTCACACCTGGAAAAAGGAGTCACTTCCGGTTCACCGAGCGAAGCTTGGCTAATACAGTATGCTTTTCCAAAAAGTCTAATAACAACCCGCCGACGATTTCTTCTCATTGTTTCTTACAGAATCATAGTTTGGAAAGAACTTTGAGGTCATATTGGCAGAGAGGGCCTCAAAATTTGAATTGCCTGGACAAAACTTTTTTCAAAATTATGGAGCTGACATGGTTCTTCCAGTTTTCATTTTGCTAAGAAATACTTTGATGTTTTCCAGCTAATCTCTCACCATCATTTTTCAAACAAAGAGCATTTAACAAAGCAGGCCAGAGTGTCCATAAAAAAGGACAGTATTTCAAAGTGAATACATGTAGCTTTATGAGAACTTGGCTACAACTTAAAAAAAAATTTTTTTTTTTTAGCTTGTTGCAGGCAGATCTAAGCCAAAGTCTTCATTTTACAGATAAGGACACCCAAGCCCAGATAAGTGATGTGCTTATTTATCCCAGAACTTATTCGGGGCAGAGCTAAGACCGGGATTCAGATCTCTTCATCTGTGGCAGCGGTTATCAACCTACTGTAGGTCTCGACCCCTTTGGGGGTCGAACGACCCTTTCACAGGGGTCGCCTAAGACCATTGGAAAACACCTATTTCCCATGGTCTTAGGAACCAAGACACCGCTCCTCGGTGTAGCAATGTAGTTTACTGTTGTCATATGAAGACTGTTACCATGCTACACCACGATTCAAGACAAAATTTCATTTATTTGTAATTAGAAAGAAATATTTCACAATATACAATTACATATTGTTTTTGTGATGAATCCCTATGCTTTAATTATGTTCAATTTGAAACAATGAAAATACATCCTGCATATCAGATATTTACACTACAGTTCATAACAGTAGCAAGATTACACTGATGAAGTAGCAATGGAAATCATTTTATGCTTGGGGTCACCACCACATGAGGAGCTGTCTTAAAGGGTCGTGGCATTAGGAAGGTTGAGAACCACTGATCTATGGTCTCGGGTTTCTCAACCTCAGCATTATTGACATTTGGGCTAAATAACTCTTTGCTGGGGGTGGGGTGGAGGGACGGGGAAATCCCACACATTGTAGTATATTTACAAGTATCCTCGGTCTCCACCCACTAGATGCCAACGCATCCCCCAGTGGTGACCATCAAAGACGACTCCAGGCATTGCCAAATGTCCCCTGGTTGAGGATAGCGGCTCTAATCCAAGAGACCTTCTTCTGTACTAACCTACTTGTGAATTTATTTCTGCTTTTTATGGTAAAAGGAACGATTTTTTAAAAATATCCATTATCTTTTAACTGAAGATCAACAAAGAGAAGGTTTTCGGGGACCTGTGGTGGAGGATGAGGCATGCCCAATATGTGTGTGTCTGGGCCTATGTGAGGGGTTTCTCTGTCATCCCGACTGAGAGCTGGAGTCGCTTTATAATAATAGCTCTTCTTTATTACATGCTGAGGTAGGCATTTTGCAGCTCTCTCTCTCCTCTCTCTCTCTTATTCTCTCTCCTCAACAAGTCTGAAAGGTGGCTATTTTTGTGGAGGTAGAAACCAAGAGAAGGCATCCATCCACCTTGCCCTAGTTCCGCTCAGGCGATTCAGAGTAGCTTGGGTCTGCAGGAAGCTGCTTAGACATGACATTCAGGGAGGTCTGATGGGGCTTGGGGGCCAAGGGTGCCACCGTTTTTAAAGCTCCAGGGAAACTTCCGGAGTTCCAAAGGCCTATAGAGGCCCTTTTCCAGCTGGACAGTCTTCCTCGGCTGCCCTGGCAATGCTCACCATCTCCACCCCATTCCTTCCCACCCCAGCAAGTGCACGAATCCTGGCTTTTAGGATCTAAGTCACAGCCCACGTTTTTATGAAATCCTCCAGGGCCAGACCAGCCTTTCTGAAACAGCCTTCAAGACCACCCTGGTCCTTTGTTCTAAGTACCAGTTCCACTGCTGTTACTGATTTTTTTTTTCATGGAAATACGCATTCACTACACATTCTCATCCAGATATACACTCTAGAGCAGCAGTTCTCAACCTGTGGGTCTCGACCCCTTTGGGGTCAAATGACCCTTTCATAGGGGTCGCCTAAGACCAGCGGAAAACACATATTTCCTATGGTCTTAGGAACCAACACACCGCTCCTCAGTGTAGCAAAGTGTAGTTTACTGTTGTCCTATGAAGACTGTGACCCATGCTACACCACGATTCAAGACATTACATTTATTTGTCATTAGAAATAAATATTTCACAATATATAATTACATATTGTTTTTGTGATTAATCCCTATGCTTTCATTATGTTCAATTTGTAACAATGAAAATACATCCTGCCTATCAGATATTTACATTACAGTTCATAACAGTAGCAAAATCACAGTGATGAAGTAGCCACGGAAATAATGTTATGGTTGGGGGTCCCCACCACATGAGGAGCTGTGTTAAAGGGTCACGGCCTTGGGAAGGTTGAGAACCACTGCTCTAGAGATAAGCGTGCACACTGCCTGGTTCTCATCTTGATTCTGACACTCGGAATCCTGACTATGTCACGTACCTTTCCCCACATCCAGCTTCCTCATGTGAAATATGGGACACGGTTATAACAATGGAATAAGAGAGCAAGTTGAAGAAGTCCTTTATAAAACTCATCACAAATGTGCCTTCTAAAATAATTTTTACAATTCTAAAATTTCTCCCACTCCTTAGATACGTAATACGTTGTCCATAAATATTACATATTTATTCATTGAGACTGGCCTCATTGGTGGATGCTCTATGCAAAGGCAAAATTAGATCCGCACCTTTGAGGCTGGAAGATCCCTCAGGCTCCCTGCACTGGGGCGATGCCGGTTGCTAAAAAGTCGGGGTGCTTGTGTGTGGAAGAGACCAGAGGCTGGCTGCGGTAGGCAGGGTTCTAAGCTGACACCCCGTGAGTCACCCTTTACATAATCGCCGCTCCTGGAGTGTGTGTGGAGTCAGACTTACTTCTAGCCACCGGGATCTGGGAAAGGTGGTAAGATCGCCCTCCCATGCACTGTGTTATGTAAGACATCGTGTCGTTGGTGGCCTGCAGGGAGCCATTCTCCTGCTGGCCTTGAAGAAGCAAACTGCCACTGTGTGGGAGGGCCCCCGGGAGGACACTGCAGGGGCCTGGGCATCACCCCATGTTTGCCAGTCACCTTCTGGGGCCGTTTGGAAGGACCTGTCTCGGCGTTTACCTGACACTTGGGTCCAGGAAGTGCCCATCCCCATGCAGCGCTCAGCAGAGCTGGGGAAGAGGCAGAGCTTGGGAACTTGGTGTCTTGCATTCTTTCCCATCCCCACCCAGACAGAGAGCCCTGCAACCTTGCTCTCTTGCTCTTTCTCTTGGCCAGGTGCTTCCTGTATCCGGAACATTCTGGGCCTGCCTTCTGCAACTGGAGAAAACGGCTCCATCGCAGCCTTTAACCGATAAGGAAACTGAGGCTCAGAGGAGTGAAGATTCTCCCCCTCTTTCACCCTCCATCACCCCGGTGAGCAGGCAGCCAGCGGGGATGGATCTCAGGCTTCCAGTCCAGCCCCATCTGGCCCATCACACGGTGCGGTGGAGTCTGGCTGATGGCAGGCTTCTGGCTGCGGGGTTTGGTTCAGTGTCTGTGTTTGTAGAATCAGACTGTAGTTCTCAGTGACATTTCCTAGCCCGGATTAGGGTTGGTGGTAAGTCTGGATTTTTAAATTTTATTTTATTTTATGTTATTTATTTATTTTGCCGAAATTGATTTGGTTTTGAGAGAGGGCTGGGAGAAATATCAAATGATGCTCCAAGACATTGCTGTTGGTTTTCGGTACTTCAAAACAGATGGCCCTGATCGGTTTGGCTGGGTGGATAGAGCGTCGGCCTGTGGACTGAAGGGTCCCAGGTTCGATTCCGGTCGGGGGCATGTGCCTTGGTTGTGGGCACATCCCCAGTGGGAGGTGTGCAGGAGGCAGCTGATGGATGTTTCTTGTTCTCTATCCCTCTCTCCTCCTCTCTGTAAAAAATTAATAAAATATATTTTTAAAAAAACAGATGGCAAACAGCTCCGAAGCTGTTGAAAATGTGTGACTGGTCAAAGTACTTCCCACAGTCCCAGCGCACGGCTGCAGAGGGAAGACAGGGGAGCACGGGATGGACAGGACCGTAAGGGCCCGTTCGTTTCTCGGGGCTCGCTCTCGGTGTGAGGTGGAGGGTGTCAGCGGCAGCCCTCACGTTTTGGCTTGCGTGGTGCTGGTGGGCAGCAGCTGTGAACAGGCTGACAGGAAACAAATGTAGAACGAGCAGAATTCGTGCAAAAAGCAAGAAGCCGATTCCTCCTGAGGACCCCGGGAAAGCCTCGGCAGCGGGGGAAGGCCTCCGGTGAAGGATGCTGCTGACAGCGGCACGTGGCTTTCCGTCGCCACGGCCGTTTGAACGTCACCAGGCAGAGGCGCGAACACATCACGGCCCTTTCAGCATGCGGCTCGTGTTCTCCCCTCCCGGCCAGACGAGAACAGGGGTCCGTCAAGCCGGCCAAGGGCATGGGCTTGGAGTGGAGGGAAAGCTTTTGAAAAGCAGGGGCTAAGGAAGAGGAAGATGGGAAGAAAGCAGGACTTGATGTGACAGGGTGCTGAGCTGTCAGAGCTGGAAGGGACCTCGGACATCTGAGATTGCGGGTGTGCTAGTGGGTTGGATCTTGAGGGGTGTCCCTGGAGACCTAAGAAGAGAAGGGACATTTCCAAGAGACATACCCAAGACACAGTGGCAGACCAAGTCTTATACAGTGGTACCTCGAGATACGAGTGCCCAAACATACGAGATTTTTGAGATATGAGCGATTTTTGCTTTGAAATACGAGACAGTTGAGATATGAGTAATCGCGCAGATCGGCCGGCTGCACACGACCCATCAGTTTACCACGACTGGGGCGTCTCATAGTTTCCCACGCCTCAAGGTTATGAAACGAATTAAACTTCTATCTTGAGGTACCACTGTATTTTGATTAGGGTTCCTTCATTCACTTACGTGTTTGGCAAATATTTATTGAGCATCTACTTTGTGACCGATATCCTTACATGTCCGTCATTAACTTTAATGCACATAGGAGTTTAGCTCCTCATTTTTTAAAAATATATTTTATTGATTTATTTATAGAGAGGAAGAGAAAGGGATAGAGAGTTAGAAACATCATCGATGAGAGAGAGACATCGATTAGCTGCCTCCTGCACACTCCCCACCAGAGATGTGTGTGCAACCAAGGTACATGCCCTTGACCTGAATCGAACTTGGGACCCTTCAGTCCGCAGGCTGACGCTCTATTCACTGAGCCACACCAGCGAGGGCTAGCTCCTCATTTTTTGGCAAAGCACCAGTGTCCTTAGTTAAGTCCTGAGACAAATTTATTTTAATGTTCTCAATAGTGTCACTGAATGCTTGCAAGGTAGTAGGAACTGTCTTAAGCACTTTGTGAATTTTAAATAGTAGAGCATGCTCATGAACACCATGCTTCCTGGATCCTGATTTTGGCTTTGGGTTACTAAACTGCAAGCAAGTTATGTAAGCCCGCCGTGCCTCCATTTTCTCATCCTTAAAATGAGGCTCTAATAGTGGCATTTACATTAGAATGTTGTTGTAAGGATTAAAAGAATTAATCTATGCAAAGCATTTAAAACAGTGTCTGGCAAATAAAAAGTGCTTCATAAATATATGTTATTATCATTTTAAATTTAATCTTCATAATGACTCCATAAGGTGAATATGATTAATGTCCTGATTTGATCGAATGAATTCTCAGTTTGGATCATACCTCTACCACTGATTTGCTAGGTAATCTTGGGCTTCAGTTTCTCAGGCATACAATGAGACAGGAATAAAACAGTGTTGTTAAAATCCTATATAATAAAAGGCTAATATGCAAATTATCCCCACGGGCTGAAGTTTAACCACCCAGGAGTTGACATGCGCTAACCACCAGGGGGCAGTGTGGAACGTGACGGGCATAGGCAACAACACGCTGGTGGTGCGTGGCAGTGGAGGTGCTGCCGGCCCCAAGGACCCCGATGAGAGCGGGACTGTGGTGGGATGGTGGAGCAGGGGAGCAGGCAGCGCCAGGCCAAGGCAAGTGCAAGTGGGGGCCCCAATTGCCCCTTTGGTTCCACCACAGATCAGCCCTGATTGCCAGCCAGGCCTAGGACCCTACCTGTGCATGAATTTCGTGCACTGGGCCTCTAGTAGTAATATAATACTTAGAACAAAGTTATTGTCAATGAGCATGATCCATCACCATCACTACCACCACCATCACCGCCATTATTGTCACCATCACCAGGTCCATCACCACCACTGCCATCATCATCACCACCATGCCCATCACCATGCCCATTACCATCCCCATCACCATGACCAAAACCATGACCATGACCATCACCACCAGCCCGTCATCATGATCACCACCACCATCAACATGTCTAAGAGGTAAAAATGACAGAGTGGCTTACAACCTGAAAACTTAAAAGAGGTTTGTTTGAATCTGGACAGCGAATGGATCCTCATTTCTTGCACCCATACATTCGACTACTCATTCAGCTCAGGTGAGCTAAATCACCTCATTTTTACTAGTATCATAACCAAGCTCTTGATTTCTCTCCTTTTCCTTTCCTGCCTGAAATCTGATCCTCCCCTAGGGAGCCTTATCTCAGGAATGATATCATGCTCACAGGCCAGGCACACCAATATCATCAGGTTTATTCCCTCTTTCTTGAACCCCACCCCACCCCCAGTCTCCTCCACTCTATTGCCTCCTCTCTAGTCCAAATCACTGTCACCTCTCCCCAGAGAGTTGCAGATTGCTAAAGAGCCTTGGCTCTTAACTCTCTCCACACTTCAGCCAGAGAGATTTGTGTAAAATGCAAATTTAATTGCTGCACACCCTTTGCTTCTGCTAAACCCACTCTAAATGCATCCTTAAAGCCTACACACTGGAAGCCAACCTACGGTTGCTGTGAGAAAGGCCACACCCCTTACCATGGCCTGCAGTAAGACAGGCTCCGTAGTCACAGGCCCCCACTGTCTGTCCCGGTCTCACCTCTCCAGTGCACTGACCTTCCTTCTCACTGATGGCGTGCCTTTTCTCATCCCAGGACCTTTGTATATTTTTTAAAATATATTTTATTGATTTTTTACAGAGAGGAAGGGAGAGGGATAGAAAGTCAGAAACATCGATGAGAGAGAGACATTGATAATCCGCCTCCTGCACGCCCCACACTGGAGATGTGCCTGCAAGCAAGGTACATGCCCCTGACCGGAATCGAACCTGGGACCCTTCAGTCCGCAGGCTGATGCTCTATCCACTGAGCCTAACCAGTCTCGGCAACCTTTGCATATTCTGCTTTCTGTCCAGAACAGATGTGTCACTATCAACCTTAATAAGTTAACTCTTATTCAACCTGTAGCTCCCAGTAAAGCAAATATCAATCTGATTCGACTCTTACACTTGGTATAAGAAATAGCACATTATTAACTTTAAAAATAAGCTTATTTGTAAAGTCCCAGCTCATGAGGGAGACTAGAAATTCTTTTTTTTTCTTCTTTAAATGTTTGGTAAACAGGCGTTAGGCAATGTCCAGGATCTCTGGTCCTCAGAATATCCAGGTCCCTATGGCGCTGCTCATTGTCCAAGCTCAGAGAGTTCACTCTGCGCTATGCTATGCTTTGCATGGGCACCAGTGCTGAGACTGGGAGCTTTCATGCCTGGTGCCAGCCTCTGGGCACACTCGCCAACTGTTTGCCCAGGGAGATTAGGTCCTGGCACCTCCTATGGCACTGCCAAAGGAGTATCGCTGACTTTCACTGGCAGGAACCATCCAAACCCTATCATTTTCTCAATACTAGGGCACCTCTCCCTCTCCCAGAGTGAGTTATTTCTGTTTTTACCCCTCTAAGCTCTTCCCTCGGGATCCATCTCCTCTGGGGCAACTTTTACCTGGGCCTTTGGGAACCCTGCGAATGCCCGGGGTAAGAGTAGGGGATCCTGACACCGGTTTTTCTTGGTCACTAGCCTAGTTACATCACTTGAATAGAAAAAAAAAGATTCTTCATCATTTTTATATCAAAGATCCCTTTGCCATCTGATGACGCCTATTGATACCCTTATCTGAATAATGTTCTTAAATCCATAAAATACACAGAAATACAATTCTCTTGAAATAAGTTATCAAAATATGTTTAAATGATGGTAGTCACAACATATAGACTTCTATATTAACTCATTAAAATCAAGACTAGAGGCAGGCATAATAACTATAGTAATTTCAAAGTAGTGATGCGTGTAAACACTATTTCAAGAACTCCGCAGCTATAGCAACACTGCTGTATGTGTTGGCCACATTGACAGATCGGCGGAAATGCTGAGTTTCAGTTCGAGGGGAGTGAAAGTAAAGCTGTAACATTTTCCTATCTGAGCTTTAGCTAAGCCCAGATGGAAAAGCCCTTCCCCCTACAGTCTTCTCCATCCTCCTCCTATGAGTCCCTCTGCGCTCTGTGCTCTTCTGCACACTCCTTTTTATAGTTTGCCCTTATACTTTAATTCGTGTGTTTTTGAATCATATAGTAGATCATGAACTTACTGAGGGCAGAGAACATTTTTATGTGCAGTTATATTCCTGTGTCAAGCACAGTCCCTGGTGTTTAACAAAAGGGTGCTTCATGAATGCTTGATGAACAAATGAAGAAATGAATGAATGTTGATTCGTTCAACATTATATGACTTGAAGAATAAATTGTGGCCGAGACCAGTTTGGCTCAGTGGATGGAGCGTTGGCTTGCGGACTGAGGGGTCCTAGGTTCGATTCCGGTCGGGGGCATGTACCTTGCTTGCGGGCACATCTCCACTGTGGGGCGTGCAGGAGGCGGCAGACCGATGTCTCTCTCTCATCGATGTTTCTGACTTTCTCTTTCTCTCCCTTCCTCTCTGTAAAAAGTCAATAAAATATATATATTTTTTAAAAAAGAGTAAATTGTGCTTCTTTTGCTGGTCCAAATTCTGCAGGTTCTTGCCAGACGTCTGGTGGCTCCCTCAGGAAGGAAACTGGATGTCTGGGTTGAGGGGGTGAGGGGACTGTGGAGCTAGAGCCAGAGCGAGAGGAATGAAATGGTGCTGGAGGCTGTGGAGACACAGAAGGCCCAGTCATAGAAGCTCATCCAAATGCGCTGTTGGAGTGAGAGAGCTTGGAATGAGTTTCGGAGCTATGTCACTGAGGATGCTTTTGGCTGCAAGTAACAGAAGAGTGAACACAAAAATGTCTAAAAGAGCAAGGGCAGTTGCCTCCTTGTGCCCAGAGCTGGGGAGTTTGAGGAGTGGTAGAGCCCAATGGTGTCATCAGTCCATGATCTGTTCCAGTTGGCCAACCCCACAGGGTTGGCAACGCTTCCTCTATGGAGACACGCAAGCTGCAGCAGCTTCACGTGGGGCCAGAGCTTCCGTCAATTTCAGTGCTCTCTGATTTTCTCACCAGGGTTAATTTTTTTATACTGTACTTATCATCCCCTGGCTCGTTATTTGTTTAATGGCCTGTCTCTTCTTCTAGGGCAGTGGTTCTCAACCTTCCTAATGCCGCGACCTTTTAAGAGAGCTCTTCAAGTGGTGGTGACCCCCAACCATAAAATTATTTCCGTTGCTACTTCATCACTGTGATTTTGCTACTGTTATGAACTGTAATGTAAATATCTGATAGGCAGGATGTATTTTCGCTGTTACAAATTGAACATAATTAAAGCATAGTGATTAATCACAAAAACAATATGTAATTATATATTGTGAAATATTTATTTCTAATTACAAATAAATGAAATGTTGTCTTGAATCGCGGTGTAACATGGGTAACAGTCTTCATAGGACCACAGTAAACTACATTGCTACATTTTGCTACACCGAGGAGCGGTCTGTTGGTTCCTAAGACCATGGGAAATAGGTATTTTCCAATGGTCTTAGGCGACCCCTGTGAAAGGGTCGTTCGACCCCCAAAGGGGCCTCAACCCACAGGTTGAGAACCGCTGCTCTAGGGCATAAGCTCCATGAAGACAGACACTTCATTTTGTTCCATCTCATATTCCCACTGCCTCCAAGAGTGAGTGTCCCATACCAGGCGTTTGGTAAATATTTTCTTTATTGGATGAAAACATGAATGACTACCATGTGCTTGGCGTTCGAGTGTGATGGAGGACCACTGTCTTATTGTGAGCACTCAAGCATGTCTGATGTCTCAAAGGCAGGCTGATGGCACCACCAGAATCCTTGGCTGATAACTGTGTGTATAAAACATTCCCACCCACCCCCGGAAGGGAAATTCAGCGCAGCCTATGCTTCTGAAACCCTGGTGAACATGTGGAAAGGTTAAATTCAGCGCTAAAACCACTGACATTTGGAGAGCCTCAGTGAGAGAAAGCAGAGTGGTGGTGAGGAGCATGTATGTGAGGTTGTATGCAGGGAGTGCGAGCACCCACCATGACTCTTAAAAGAGCCGTGTGGACCTGCTGGAGGTTGGTGTAGGGGTAGCGGTGGAAATGTTGTTCGTTAAAATAACAACACATATGCCGGGTCCTTCCCAACTGGAGATCAGCAGAGCACAACAAACGCAGGGTCGGGTTTAATTATAGAGGCGCCATAAACAGTGTTCTTTGCTGGGTACATTTCTGCACAGGAACACAGTTAGAGCTGCTTAATTTAGTTTTAAGAACAAGCGCAAACCATACCATTCTTCAGGAAGGTCTCTCAGCCTCCCCAGGGTAGAAAATTTCCTCCCCATACCCAGCTAGTGCCTCCCATAAAACGACCCAGCTCACCCCAAATGTTTGGGCAGGGCCTGCCTCCCCCATCACATTGTAAGTTTCTACCTATTTTTCCAGCAATGTCTTCCTCCTTGGTAACCCCAAGTTCAGTGTTGTCCCTTTCTAACCCACCTTCTCAGATCAGAGTAACCTTTGTTGAAAAGCAAATTGGACCATGCTGTTTCCCTGTGTAGAATCCACGAAGGTCCCTGTTGTCCTCCAGGTAAAGGCCTGCCTTCGTGGTTGATTCTGCATTTGCTTCCTGCTCCAAGATCCACGGAGTAGCCAAAACCGGTTTGGCTCAGTGGATAGAGCGTCAGCCTGGGAACTGAAAGGTCCCAGGTTCGATTCTGGTGGTCAAGGGCATGTATCTTGGTTGTGGGCACATTCCCAGTGGGGGGCGTGCAGGAGGCTGCTGATGTCTCTCTCTCATTGATGTTTCTAACCTTATATCCCTCTCCCTTCCCCTCTGTAAAAAAGTCAATAAAGTATATTTAAAAAAAAAAAAAGATCCACAGAGCAAACAACATTGAATATTAGATGTTAATATTGAAAATGGTTGATGGGTACATGAGGGTTCATAATAGTATTCTTTCTATTTTTGTATATATTCAGTCTTTCCCCCCCATCCCCCCCCAAAAAAAGAAAAGAAAGACAATTCCTGGAGAGACCTGAATCTTAGCTAAGACTTGAGCTTGAGTGCCCTGGATGAAAGAGGTTGGGAGGAGGCATTGTGGTCTTCAATGACAGCATTTACAAAGCCCTAAAGATGACACTGGAACTCTGCACATGCTCAGACATTGGATGGAGCACTCATCCGAAAGACACTTTTCCCACGAGACGGAGCTGTGCCAGTGTGTACCAATAATACATTCTCAACTTTGTCAAATCAACAAACTCAATTTATCTGACTCAGGGAGTATCAAAATGATAACTTGATACATGTTACAAAGACTAAAAGTTATATTGAGAGACATGGGCTTATTGAGGACCACAGGGGCTCAAGGTGGCTGGCATTTGACATGGGAATTCCAGCAACTGAGTGCAGAGAAGCAAGGAGCTGGGAAGTCTCCAATGAATGCTTGATGACTGACTGAATGAGTGTAGCAGATGAGCAAAAAAAATGTACGAGACAGGAGGAGATGAAATAAGACTTCAATTCAGCAGAAGACACAACTGTTAGAGATGGCTATTAGAGATTTATTGCTGCTGTTGTTTTGGCAGTGGTGATAAAGAAAGTAGCGACAAGAAGGGCTTATATTTCTTGAATATCCTATGATGTTCTGAGCACAATCCTGAGTCCCTGACTTGGGTCTGTTTTTAAAATTATAAGCTTTAAGGAGAAGTGCTCAGTAGGTGTCTGCCTGGTAAATAATGCTTCGCGGAGTATCTGGAAATTCAGATGGTCCTCAAGTGTGAGCTTTAATGAATGAAGAAATGGTGAAAGGCCGTGGAAATGTCTGGTCTTCGCTTCCTGATCTGTTTAACACTAAGTTGGCTGTAAAAACTAGTCTCCCTCAGCATGAACTGTCTCAGCATGAATCGCAAGCTGTGGGGATGTTTCCTGGTGCCATAATAGTTCCGCTGATGAATTTTTGGTTGAAGCATTGGAGGAAGAATGGGATGCCACGCAAAACATGAATCTGGGGAAGATAAAATATTCCAGAAGTTTAACTCACATAGTCCTTGAACCAGAACAGGTAAAATAAAACTCGCACACCTCCTAGTGTGTTCCCTTTAGGTCATATTTCATGGGTAGAATCCCTTCCTTAGGAGACTCTACAGGCAGGCTCTTGTTACCTTATTAAAGAAGCTCTTCAGCCCTAACCGGTTTGGCTCAGTGGATAGGGCGTCTGTCTGTGGACTCAAGGGTCCTGGGTTTGATTCTGGTCAAGGGCATGTACCTTGGTTGCATGCACATACCCAGTAGGGAGCATGCAAGAGGCAGCTGATCGATGTTTCTCTCTCATCGTTGTTTCTAACTCTCTATCCCTCTCCCTTCCTCTCTGTAAAAAAAATCAATAAAATATACATTTTTTTAAAAAAAGCTCTTCACACAAATGGTACATATAGAATAGTGTTTTTGCAGTAATAGTATTTTAAAAATTCAGGTGATATTACTTATTATATAGGGTTTATTTTCTGAAGAAAGCATCAAGCTGGAAGTGGAAAAAAGATGTTGCTGTGATACATGGAGTTTAGGGAAGAAAAGAAAGGAAGAAAGAAAGAAAGAAAGAAAGAAGAGGAAGAAAGATAGAAAGAAAGAAAGAAAGAGAGAAAAAGAAAGAAAGAAAGAAAGAGAAAGAAAGAAAGAAAAGGAAAGAAAGAGAGGGAAGGAAGGAGGGAGGAATGGAGGGAAGAAGGGAGGGAGTGGGCTGAAGAGATGGAGGGGCAGTGAGAGGGAGAAAGAAAAGAAAGGTATTTTCCAACAGGGACCTTTGGCTTGTAAGGCCACATGACATGTTAAAACAAACACATTTTTGTGATTTTTTGGGTGTGTGTGTGTGAAAGAAGATGTGCTTTGGAATTGGAAAGACTCGGGTCTGAATCCTGTCTCCATTAGTTACATGATGCCCTTCCGGTGGGATCTCATCCGCAGTGTGCGAAAGAACTGGAGAGGTTGCGGAGATTAAGTGATATTACACAGATGCCTTCCTTCTTTATCTTCTGTTCCTCCCTCTGCATGACGTCACTTACCTTCCCTCACCTGAACATAACCAAGAGAACTCAGCTAAATCCCTGTAACCCAGCCATTGAGTCAATGGCTTGTGGGAAGATGTGATCTAAGTCTTGGACACTAAGAAGGTGGTTCTCAGCAACAAGTGTTAAAACAAAATGTAGGAAAGCCACCCAGTTGTGACCTGGGGCTTATTTTCATGGAATTTGCTTATGTTTGTAATATTTATCGAAACACCATGTTTCACTTGGCCTTTGTCTTAACAGCTTTAAACTAAGGTTCCTCACACCTGTCAGCCCCGAAGGTGGACGTGTTTTGGATACAGAACGCGGTAATGGGGACGAGGGGCGATGTGCCCGCAAGCAAGGTACATGCCCTTGGCCGGAATCGAAACTGGGACCTTTCAGACCACAGGCCAACGCTCTACCCACTGAACCAAACCGGTTTTGGCTGCTCTCTGGCTTTCCCTTGGCTTTGGCCAGAAGCAGGTGCTGAGGAGAGATAGGTGGGAGGCTGCAGGAGACAGTCAGAGGCGTGGCCTCCTGCCCCTCCCCCTGCCCCAGTGCCAGAGTTCCAGCCACGGGTGGGTCCTTTTACAAAAACATCTCCTGGTGGGTATCTGGCCTCACAGCCTAAGATGTCACTTGTTTCTTGTTTCCCGGGGCCTGGGGCCTGGCGTGGTACTGGCTTCACCTAGTGGTGACTGCCTGGATCCCTCAGCATCTCCTGCTGGTCCCTTGGCCCCGCTCTGTGAGTGGTCCTTCTGTTGGATGTTCTACTTCTGCTGATGCGTTAGGTTTCATCTCTCTATTCCCAGAGCGTGTTACAGGAACAAATAGCTGTTCAGCACACGCCAAATCCACAAGTTAAACAATGAATATGCTTCTATCTCAAAGGGAATGGCGCTTTATCCCTTTATAGTTCTCACATTTTAGTTAAAGAGAAATAGGGGCTGTGAGAGGTATCAAAAGAAAGGAGAAAAATGAAAGATACATGTTAAGGGACTACTGGTAAGATTTGTTGATGAAAAGGGAGGGTGGGTTAAAGAAAATTGTAGAAAAAGAGCTGAGCACACACACGGGTTTCTTAGACTTCTTGATCTCAGAACACTTCAGATCCTTAAGAATTACTTAGGAGAAAATGTTCAAGCCCCCAATTTTTTTTGATGAGTTATGGATTTTTTTTTTATTTTATTAATGTGTTACATGTATACATATCTTCCCATTGCCCCCCTCCCATGCATACCCTAACTCCTTCCCCCCACGCCCCCGTGTCTTGTGTCCATTGGTTATGATCATATGCATGCATACAAGTCCTTTGGTTGATCTCTTATCTACCCACCCGCTCCTCCTTAACCTTCCTGCTGTAATTTGACAGTCTTTTTGATCAAGCCCCAAATTTTAAGAATGCATGTATGCACTAGCTCTTTCCTTTTGCCGTGTTGCATCAGAGAACAAATGGATCGTCTGCTGGAGCCATCTGAAAAAATTCAGCCAGGGTTCTCTCTCCTGCCATGTCTTCTGAGAACTGTTGATGTAGGTTGAGGCATGCCCCCATATTCTGTTTGCTTTTATGTCATTGTCTACTGTAGAGCTGAGCTACAGTAGAGCAGAAATTCCAATTCACACACCACCAACTACCTAGCAGGAACGTAATACATATGGCGAAAAGAACAAAAATGGTTTGGCCTGCACCGCTCAGTAGTTGAGAGTAGACCTATGAACCAGGAGGTCACAGTTGGATTCGCAGTCAGGGCACATGCCTACTGTTATGGATTCCATCCCCTGTAGGGGGCATCCAGGAGGCAGCCAATCAACTGTTTGCTCTCATCATTGATGTTTCCATAGGTCTCTCCCTCTCCTTTCCTCTCTGACATCAATAAAAAAATATTTTTAAAAAACAACAAAAAATGGATGAGGGAAATCACTTGTTATTCTGTTTTTGTTTTTTTTCTTTTTCTTCCTTTTGCTTCAAAGGTCGGTAAATGATTCCAGTTCTTAAAGTTTGCACAGAAAATCTTAAAGTCTCAAGAGAGGGGCTGTCTGTGGGAAGAAAGTCAGTTTGGTCCAAGGAGCAAGGAGTGGCAAGTGGTGGAGAGACCTCCGGAGGCCAGGGGAGGGAATCTGCCCTCGTTCTGCTCCATGGCCTTCTCCCTCCCATCCTCTCCTGCCATCTTTGATTTTTATGTTCCTTGTCAGCATTCAGGAGCGCGCGCAGGATATATAGCATATGCCGCGAGGTCCGGGAAGGCCTCTTTGGCAGGACCAGGCACAGCCAGGATCAATTAAGTAACAAGGAAGGTAGAAAATAAAGCCGCAGCTGGAACAAATCAGCTCGTCAGGGCCGCGGGTTGCAACCCATAAAAGGTCAGCAGGCAACTCGTGTGAGTGAAGTTTTTCTGGCTCCAAGGAGCCAAGGGACTGAGCATCCTGATCGCCAACCGGGCGCCGGGCGTGTGAGGAGGACGGTGCCAGTGATGGCCGGAGCCCTGCTCCGGTTACATTCCTCATCTGGCTGCTTCTCAGTTGACTTCTTCTTGGCTCCCTGGCCCCACGTGAGTTATGTCACCACCGCGACGAGTGGGTTTTATGGATGGAGGCGGGCCTCACCCAGTACATTGCAACGAGGGAGCGGAGCTGGATCTGGGTATGAGTGAGGGGACTCCTTGGAAGGAGGAGTCCATCAGCAATGATGCCTGAAAGAAAAGGCAAAACCTCATGCTTCATCTTGACCACACGTGATGTCATTAGAGATCAGATTTCCGGCTCCTTTCCAACCATGAATACCTACTTGGCAAACTGGTTAGTTATCTGCTCTTTGTTAGGGCAGGAGCAAGGGATCATTATTTCTTAGCCTGATCATTATTTCCCGGCCCTGTTTTTCTCAGACTAATTATTCCACCTGCATACATGTATTTAAACATCGTTGTTGTTGTTGTTGTTAAGAGAAAAGGTCTAAACAAACATGTGGGAATGTTCTCGGAGAATCCTGACAAAATTAAGCACGCTCATTCCGATCGGAGCTCAGAACCCAACTAGGAAAGGAGACCCCAGTTCGAACGAAGAGTTTTTAACTCAAAGTAGAGGTGTGCATGTGATCTGAAAGTCCACATTTGCTACAAGCTCATCCTTTTTGAAAATAAATAATTATTGAAAGACTGTGCTGTGCTAGAAAGTAAAAAGAAATGAATACATGTTAGATGAAGTGATTCAGTGCTGCCTGCCGGGAGATAAGATCATGCACAGTAGGACCACAAGGAAAAAGTTGTCTCTTCTACCAGGTGACTTCCTGGAAGGTGGAGTCTAAGAGGCAACCATAAACTTGAAATGTACTTTCATGTTGTCTAGAAGCTTAAAAACACTTGAGTTATTAAGATTATACCTTGTGTTCAAGTTCAGTGAGCTAGGAAGAGGCAAAGAGGTGGGGCTCAGACTCAGGCCTTTTTGAAATACGGTTGGAGAAGAATTAACTTTGGAAAGTTATATGTGCAGATTGTGTATTGTCGACGTTGAGGCGTTTTCTCTAAAGTGATAATTGTAGTGAAGATTAAAAGAGGATAATCCTTTGCCTTTTTTCCCCCACGTTCAAACAATTTGATGCTTAAATGCATTCCTTCTAAACCAGTATTTATTGAATTGGTGCTCAGCGTGGCCTGCTTTCTACCTGGAGAATTGAATAAAGAGGGAGCTCTAACTTATTGCAGTTCAGCTGTGTTTGGGAATGAGCAAAGGAGGAATGTTAACAGAGATAGATTTTAGGAAATAAATCTTTTTTTTTAAATATTTTATTGATTTTTTTTTAGAGCGGAAGGGAGAAGGATAGAGAGTTAGAAACATCCATGAGAGAGAAACATTGATCAGCTGCCTCCTGCACACTCCCTACTGGGGATGTGCCCACAACCAAGGTACATGCCCTTGAACAGAATCAAACCTGGGACCTTTCAGACCACAGGCCAACGCTCTATCCGCTGAGCCAAACTGGTCAGGGCAGGAAAAAAATCTTATGAGGAAGCAAGTGGACCAGGAAGGGGAGCAGATTTCTGGGAGAAGCTGATTGGTTCCTTTTGGCACGTGGGGGATTTGAGGTGCCAGAGTGTCCTTTGGAAGGCCAGGCTCAGGACATAATTCCTGAGAGGACACCGGAACTGGGGAGAGAGATTTCACCGCCAGATAGATGAGGTTTCATCCCTAGAGAGAAGGAACAGCTCTTTGAATTGGATGCAGCCGTGGGTAGTGTGGGAATGTGGGTTCTCGTGAGGGAGAAATGTGGGTTGTGTTCAGGGATGGGCCTCTGAATCTCCTGGACCATGGGGTTGTTATGCCCAGAGTTCAGGGTCCCCAATAATCCACCACTAAGGAGCCTTTTCCGATGCAAAAGCAAAGAGTCTTTATTCAAACCCGGGTTTGGCTCTCAGCCTCTTTCTGGCGCAGCAGCGAGACGAGAGAGCAAGCCGGGCGGGAACAATGAGTTCTATGGGGTAGGATAATTAGGGGGCTTAGAAAAGTGATGAGGGTGACAGAGATTGGTCACTTGAATTGGGGTCTTTCTGTGGTTTAGCCTCATTAGGACCCTTGCTGTGTCCCTGGAGCTTCATTGGTCCATTTGGGTGAGGGTCGGGGAAGTTAAGACATTGCTGGCACACCTGTGGCCCCTCCCAGAAAAAGGAGGGGGTTTAGGCAGGGGTCCCAGCCTCAAGATGGAGGGGAGTTCATTTCCTTTCAGGGTCTCCTCTCTGAATGTTGTTTGTTGAAGAGAAGGATACTTTGTACGTAGCATGCCACTGAGCCTTGAGTCTGTCCCATTTGAGTTTGAAGTGTTTTCGATATAACCAAAGGCACAGCAGCTCTGGGTGAGAAAGGCGAGAAGGGATGCAAGAGAGAGAGAGACAGAAGGTCCAGAAGCAGACTGAAGCCCTTGATATGGTCGTGGGCTGGAGACCACAATAGTGAAGGAGTGGTCTTGCTCTTCTTTCCAGAAAGCTGGGCGGGTAAGAGAGGTTAGAAACATTTAACCCTGGATTTTTTTTTATCACATCATAGTTTGAGGTGTAAATATAGCCCTCCATGGGAAAGGCTCCCACCGATTTGTAGAAGGATGCTTTGCAGATGAATATGTATTCCACCTGGAAAAGGAACGGAGTGGAAAAAGAATGATAACGAGCATTTTGTTGTGTGTATGTAAAATAAGGAGCAGAAGCACCAGCAAAAAATCCTCTTTTCTACTCCCCCCACCTCTCCCCTCATCTCCCATGAGTAGGTTGAAGAGATGAAAAGAGAACCAATTAGTTTAGGCATGAGGAAGTGGGCTGGAAAGACAGCATGAGTCAGTGCTGAGTCATTTTTTTATATATATATTTAAGATAAAGCTCATATTTACAAAGAATGAAGAGGAGGGAAGAAAATCTAAAGCCTGCTAAAGGTTCCCCTGGTAAGAATAAGTTGTCAAAGGCTGGGCTTCGGCTCAAAGAAACCCCCTGAACCTGCTGATGCAGGAGGCCCGGGCAATGGGACCAGACAGAGGTCACAGCAGGTCACCCGGGAGCGCTTCCCACTAGTTTCCACCTCAGACCTACACCATCTCCTCTCCCCCAGAAAGCTACTTATTTTAACAAGGTTTCCAGGAGCTGTCTTTCTAGCCAGACATCTGTGATTACCCAGCAGCCCTCAGGAGCAAGGGACGGTCTTAACTCTTCTTTGAAAAATGCTAATTTTGAGCCTTAACACAGTTGGTTCTCAATAAGGGTCGAAGGAGGTGTTAATCAGGGTCCAGAGTGACCAGGCAGAGTTTAAACGCAGCAGGCTTTTCAACACGAGGAGTGTATCCGGTTGGACAGAGTGATTCTAGAGCAGCAGACTCAAGAGCAGGTCCGTGGGATGGAGAAGACGGGGCAGTGCACGCAACACAAGCGTCCTCTGCTCTCCATGCTCCACGAGGACTGAGGAGCTCTCTCTGGAGCTGAGAACTCGGAGTGACACAGCGGTGAGGCCAGATGGCACTGACACAGGAGTGGAGCCCAGCTATGCCTTGTCTTAGATGCCTAATTAACACCTCCTTATTGAGAACCAACTGTATGAAGGCTCAAGAGTTGGCACTTTTCAAAGAAGAATGAAAGACTGTCCCTTCGATCCTGGTTCTGCCGAGTGGGGCTTTGAGACAGTGGATCCATCGCATTATCTCACCCAGTTTCCACTCCACTTGACAGACACGGGACGGGGGTGACTGCGGCTCCTGGAGACACCCCTGGTTGACCGCACCCCATGTGACTAGAAGTCCTGGATCAGCAGGTTCAAGTGGTTTCTAGGAGCCCAGGCCCGGGCCCTGGTTCTGTGAAACGACTCTTGGGCCAGGAAGGAGAAGATACTGGTCACACAGAGAAAAGGGAGTGGCAATGTGACCATTTGTACCCACAAGCTGGGTGATGTTGAACGGGTGGTGCCCACGAGTGTGGCTTTTCAGCTGACTGGCTCAGGAGTGCCACGGGACACAGTCAGGCAGGACAGGCCGGGCAGGGACAGTTGTCGAACAGAGATGGAGGGTTCTCCCTCCAAGCCCTGCTTTCTGAGACCAGGTTAATCCTCTCTTGGTATCCAATAAGTCCTTTTCTGCTGGCCCTTTTAGGAAAGATAGCAGAGCATGGTGGCTGAGAGCACTTGGGGCCAATGGCTAAACCCGTGTGTCTGGATGTCCTGTGCTGTAAAATGGGGAGATTCTAGTACCTTCCTTACAGATGTCTGGTGAAGGGTAACTGACTTAACGTATCAGAACTCTTACAATAGTGCCCAACGCAGAATAAGTGCTTATCAATACCAGGACTACTATTATAAATACAGTGGTACCTCGAGATACGAGTGCCCTACCATACAAGATTTTTGAGATACGAGCCATCGAGCGAGCGATTTTTGCTTTGAAATGCAAGCAACAGTTGAGATACGAGTAAATCACGCGGATCGGCCGGCTGCACACGACCCCACCAGTTTACCGCGATTCGAGCGTCTCACAGTTTCCCACGCCTCAAGGTTATGGAACGAATGAAACTCGTATCTCGAGGTACCACTGTACTCTATTCATAAAAAGTATAGACAAAAAGGAGAATGAGTTGTTCTGGCCAGGTGAGGAGTTCCTTTGATGACGCTATAAAATCTCCCTGTAATGTGCACCCCTTCTCCTCCTGAACCATCAGGTGAGAAGTGCAGCCCCTGGGTGCTCCCCTCAAGACTGAAAACTGGGGCAAGATCATGCTCATCCATTGGCGGCTCAGGCCCACCCCCTCTGCAGGATTTCAGCCTGGAAGGGATATAGTTTTGCAGGTGAGGTTCCTAGGGCATCAGTCTATCGGACTCTGAACCAGCAGAGCTGGGATTTGGAATCCCTATGCCCATGAGTACCGTTCTCTGAGCCGACCTAGCCAGCCAAGGAGTGTGCCGACATTGGCTTTCTCCACTAGAGCAGTGGTTCTCAACCTTCCTAAGGCCGAGGCCCTTTAAGACAGCTCCTCATGCTGTGGTGACCCCCAACCATGAAATTATTTCCGTTGCTACTTCATCACAGTAATTTTGCTACTGTCATGAACTGTAATGTAAATATCTGATAGGCAGGATGTATTTTCATTGTTACAAATTGAACATAATTAAAGCATAGGGATGAATCACAAAAACAATATGTAATTATATATTGTAAAATATTTATTTCTAATTACAAATAGATGAAATGTTGTCTTGAATCGTGGTGTAGCATGGGCAACAGTCTTCCTATGACAACAGTAAACTACATGGCTACATTTTGCTACACCGAGGAGCGGTGTGTTGGTTTCTAAGACCATGGGAAATATGTGTTTTCTGATGGTCTTAGGTGACCCCTGTGAAAGGGGTCGAGACCCACAGGTTGAGAACCGCTGCAATAGAGGGTGGATTCACTTTGGTACATGGTACAAGTTAATTCTGATCCCCAAACAGGGATGGTAAATAAGGGGCATTCCTGCTTTTATGTGCTGGGCATTTGCAGAAGTATTCACAATTAAGAGTGGTAGAGTTCTGGGGTGGCATTGAGCTGCAAGGGGGGATGGGTTTGCCATAGCAACAGAAATGAGCGTGGTACGTGCCTCCTTTTGTTTCTCAGTTTCCAGAGCCCTCCATCCACTGGCCTCTCAGAAGCTGGTGGGAATGTCCTATCAAATTTGGCTCTTTCTGTCAAAACCGGTTTGGCTCAGTGGATAGAGCGTCGGCCTGCAGACTGAAAGGTCCCAGGTTCGATTCTGGTCAAGGGCATGTACCTTGGTTGCGGGCACATCACCAGTGTGGGGCGTGCAGGAGGCAGCTGATCAATGTCTCTCTCTCATTTATGTTTCTAGCTCTCTATCCCTCTCCCTTCCTCTCTGTAAAAAATCAATAAAATATATTTGGGAAAAAAAAAAAGTTTGGCTCCTTCTTCTCCACATCCTCCTATTTTGTTCTGTCGAATTGTTTGCCTCTTTCTGTCCGTCCCCTGTTCCAGTCCCTGCATGGAGGGCCCACAAGGCCTCCGCACAAGACCTGTGGCTTGAACAACGGACATTGATTTCCCTCAGTTCCGGAGGCTGGGAGGTCTGCGGTCAAGGTGCCAGCAGGGTTGGGCTCTGGCGAGGGAGCTTTGCCTTGTGGATGGCAGGCAGCCTTTGTCCTTTGTCCTCACAGAGAGAGGAAGCTCTGGTGTCTCCCCTCTCCCCCCACCCCCCAGTGTTATAAACCTTTTCTTTTCAAATGTTTAATTTTGGGTCGTTTAAAACACATACCAGAGTAGAGACGATGGCACATGTAAATTGCTATGTTAAACATGACCCTCCTTCGTTAATTATCAGCTCAAGGTGTCTTTATTCCCGTTTTATTAGTTTTAGGTGTCCAACATAATGATTCAACATATGTATATATTGTGAAATGATCACCCCAATAAATCCAGTTAATGGCGTCTCTTCTTTATTAGAAGGCCACTAATCTCATTTACGAGGGCTCTGTCCTTGTGACCTAATCACCTCCCCGTGGCCCCACCCCCACCTCCCGTCACTGGAGAGGAGGTTTCTGCATATGAATTTGAGAGCACAAATGTGGTCTACAGCACCTTCCATGTCTGTTCCCACCTCCTGCCCTAGCTGTTCCTTCTGCCTGGAATATCTTCTCCTGTATCTTCTGGTAGCTTGTTAGCTTGTCCCTGTTCAATGCACTTGTCACCTTCTGGAGATTCTTTTTTACACTCCAGAAAGAGATTATATCTCCGCACTTTCTGTCATATCGCCCTGTGTTTTTCTCTTGATACCACCTTCTGAAGTTCTTTATTATTATTATTATTATTATTATTATTATTATTATTAATGTGTTACTTGTATACATATCTTCCCATTACCCCCCTCCCCCCGACATACCCTAACCCCTTAGTGCGGTGGTTTTCAACCTTTTTTTTTAATGATGTGACATTTTAATACAGCTCCTCATGTTGTGGTGACCCCCAATCATAAAATTATTTTCGTTGCTACTTCATAACTGTAATTTTGCTACCGTTAATGAATCATAATGTAAATATCTGTGTTTTCTGATGGTCTTAGGCTCTACAGCAGCGGTTCTCAACTTGTGGGTCGAGACCCACTGGTTGAAAACTGCTAGCAAGGTTGCCTAAGACCATCGGAAAACAGAGATTTACATTATGATTCATAACAGTAGCAAAATTACAGTTATGAAGTAGCAACGAAAATAATTTTAAGATTGGGGGTCACCACAACATGATGGACTGTATTAAAAGGTTGAGAACCACTGCCTTAGTGTCTGTGTCCATTGGTTATGCTTATATGAATGCATACACGTCCTTTGATCGATCTCTTATCTACCCCACCTTGTTTACTCATTTGATTACTATGTTGTCTGCCTCCGCCCACTGCGATGTGAAATTCCCCCAAAGGCCTACTTCATCTTATTCACTGTTGTATCCCAAGTACTAAAGCAGGATCTAGCACATAGTAGGCCCTGAATCAAGGTAGAATAAGTAAAAACCCCCTTTCCTGGCAGGCGCTGAGCAGAGAGAGCAAGCATCCTGTCAGTGCCCTCCCTTCCCAGGCCTGGGAGGTGGTAATCCCTCCCTGGGACCCGGCACCGGAGAGTTTGCAAAGAACTGTTATGACTCCATCTTCCCATTGGAGGCCGTCTGCCTTCCAGGCAGGCAGGTATCATTAGCCCCATCTTGTCCGGAAGACCTTCTCAGAGGCCCAGGTCCAGCTGGTGGAACGGAGGCCTCCTGACCCAAGGCCGGCTCCCCTCCATTACCCTCCCTCCCTCCCTGGGTGAGGGCCTCCCCGTCCATTACAGAGTCACCACTTTCTTAGCCTTGGACACGAGGAAATGACTCCATGCCTCTGTCAGCCGGGCTCCAGGTCAGATATTGATTCCATTGATGGCCACTCAGCTTTAAGCTGCACTTAGAACTCACTGGAAAGATCTTATCGCACTCCTGTCTCTTAGCTTTTCCCCGGTCAGCCTTGAGCCTAGTCCCAGTCCCCTGCAGGGCCTCAGAAACGCTCTGCTTCTCTTGCACTTGGAAGACTGGTCCTGGCAGCGGCTTGTGCAGAGGGAGTGTTCCCGAAGCTTCCACAGTTAGGAGGAGTCCTGGTGAGAGTCGGTCAGGTGATACAGATGATGGCTTTAGGACAATTAGCTGTCATTTGGAAGAGTCCTTTTTTTATACAATACAATGGGTGAAAGGGATTTCTTCTAAGGAGACCACCCCAAATACACAGGAATGCAGAGTTTGTGTTTTGAAGAACTAGACAGCTGGTATACCCAACAGAATAGATTGGTTACATAAAGGAAATTACAGAGATGCATAGAATGTCACTCAACATGAGGTCTTACCGTTATGAAGGCGGGTTGGAAATATCTAAACACCAACCAACTGCTACGTGACAAAAACAGGATGCAGAATTGCATGGCTGCTCTAATAGCTACAAAATGAAGGAAAAACCATAACGAGGGAGAGTCTGCAAAGAGAGATATCCATCGGCAGAGAACGAGGATGACTGTATTTCAGTGACAGGATTATGAGTGGGGTCTTTCCCTTTTTTTTTCTAATTATTTTTGTAATGCAATCTTTAAGTGATTTTTTTCACAGAAACCTTTGAAAAAATATTATTTCTGTGATTCATAATGGTTAAATAGGTTTTTAAAAACATAAAAAGGGAAAAAATTAAAAATATATTGGGCCGAGACCGGTTTGGCTCAGTGGATAGAGTGTTGGCCTGCGGACTGAAAGGTCCTGGGTTCGATTCTGGTCGGGGCATGTACCTTGCTTGCGGGCACATCTCCAGTGTGGGGTGTGCAGGAGACAGCTGATTGATGTCTCTCTCTCATCGATGTTTCTGATTTTCTATCCCTCTCCCTTCCTCTCTGTGAAAAATCAATAAAATATATTTTTAAAAAATATATATTGGTATTCCCACCGCTGGTAATATATTGGATTCTTTTTCACACTCCAGAAAGAGATATAAATCTACATTACATAGAAATCAACATTATTATAAATAAAGATACAATTATACTACACCTATAATTTCTAATGTATATTTGACTCGATGGTATTTTATGAACATTTTAACATGCCAATATTCTACCATGTTATTTAATGTGCTTAGCTTGTGTTATATTGACATATGACTATTTCACTTATTCCCTATTAGACTTCCAAGTTTTTGATGTTATGAGTTATAATTATGGATACTCTTTCCAACTTCTTATTTCACACATTCTTTTTTTAATATATTTATTATTATTATTATTTTTTACAGAGAGATAGGGAGAGGGATAGAGAGCTAGAAACATCCATGAGAGAGAAACATTGATGAGCTGCCTCCTGCACACTCCCCACTGGAGATATGCCCACAACGAAGGTACATGCCCTTGACTGGAATCAAACCCGGAACTTTTCAGCCTGTAGGCTGACGCTCTATCCATTGACCCAAACTGGCCAGGGCCTTATCTCACAGATTCTTGGTTATTTAAGATAAAGTTTTCAGAGTGGAATGTTTTAGTGCTAGGGTAAGCACATATTCAAGTTTTATAAATAATGTGTGTTTGTATGTATGCATGTACACATAAAATGCCAGTTTATATTTATGCTAGTTGTATAGGAAAGAGCAGATTTTCCATACTCTTAGCAAATTTTGGTCAACATTTTTACAGTTCTGATCATTTAATAGCTATAAAAGGGTGTGCTAGTTAGGTATATTTTCCATTGAAACTTTTCACAGCCCAACTCAAATAGCTCAAGAAAAGAAGGCAGGAATATGGGAGAGTGAGATTGGTAGGTTCCATATCTGGGAAGTGCCAGGAGCAGATAGATCGCTTTTTAAGTGAAGTTTGATTCAAGTTCAGAAACATTGCTAGGACTCATTTTTGGACGTGGCTTCTTCTGAGTTGGGTGCTTTCTCCTCTCTGTATGTTATCATCTCAACATCCATGCCAGAGAAAGGGATGGTCCAATAAAAACATATCAAGTCTCATTGGTCCCCAGTGGGCCTACACAGGACACGTGGCCCACAATGAACCAACCAGTGGCCAGTGCTTGAGCCCTGCACATGTTCCTACTGAGAATCTTCTCGGCTACAAGTGTGCGGGGAGGGTAGCTTCCGCAAAGCCAAAGCAAGGTCTGGCTGCCAGCAGGAAGAAGGAATGGATATTGGATTGCTAAACATAAAAGAGGATTCATTGTTTGAAAAGCCAGCATCAAAATCCCTATCAGATTATTAGATATGATCAAATCTCATGTTTGAGTAGATGTTTCCTACCAATCCCAGAAAGTGGACTTGACCATGATTTTTGGACAACCTCTGAAGAAAATTGTTGTGTGCCTTTAGGAAAGAAACTGAATTATTTGACATCTATTTTCTGTCTATAAAAGTACAATATGTGTAAAAAATATAAGCCCTATATAAATGCAAGGTAGGTCTTGCCTTACTGTTAATGAGGTCCTCATTTATGCAAAGGGTCCTGGTTGTATTTTATGTTCACTTTTCAGTGACTGCCCGAGCCATAAGTGACACTTTCTTATGATTC
>PVJN01008482.1:9828-65005 GCA_004026805.1 Lasiurus borealis | reverse complement strand
AAAATGTGAAGATAATGTAAGGAGCCTCTGGGACAGCTTCAAGTGTACCAACATCAGAATTGTGGGGGTGCCAGAAGAAGAGAGAGAGCAAGATACTGAAAACCTACTTAAAGAAATAATGACTGAAAACTTCCCACATCTGGTAAAAGAAATAGACTTACAAGTCCAGGAAGCACACAGAACCCCATATAAAAGGAATACAAAGAGGACCACACCAAGACACATCATAATTAAAATCCAAAAGAGTAAAAGACAAAGAGAGAATATTAAAAGCAGCAAGAGAAAAACAGTTCATTATCATCGACTGTCAGCTGATTTCTCAACAGAAATGATGCAGGCCAGACGGGAGTGGCAAGAAATATTCAACGTGATGAATAACAAGAACCTACAACCAAGAACACTCTATCCAGCAAAGCTATCATTCAGAATTGAAGGGCAGATAAAGAGCTTCACAGAGAAGAAAAAGCTAAAGGAGTTCATCAACTCCAAACCAGTATTATATGAAATTCTGAAAGGTACTCTTTTAGAAGAGGAAGAAGAAAAAGGTAAAAGATAAAAATTATGAACAACAAATACATATCTATCAACAATTGAATGTAAAAATTAAGTGAATTAAAAATGTGATCAACAGAATAAACTGGTGAATATACTAGAATAGGAGCACAGAAAGGGAGTGGACTGATAATTCTCAGGGGGAAAGTGGTGAGGGGTGTACAGGGAGAGACTGGACAAAAATCATATACCTATGGATGAGATCAATGGGAGGGTGGTAAGGGTAGAAGGAAGGGTGAGAGCCAGGTGGAAGGGAGCTATGGAGGAGAAAAAAGAGAAACAAATGTAATAATCTGAATAATAAAGATTTAATTTTTTTAAAAAATCAACCTAAAAATGAGCAAAACCCAGCAAAAACCAGAACATTTTAAGAAATATCTCCAAATGCCCAACATATAATTGTCTTACCTCCTGATATATTAGGTAAAACAAAGGTTGACATCTAGCACATTAAAATAAATGAAGAAACTTCTTTCTTGTGGGCATCCCTTCCATTGAAAGTAAAGCCAATGGATGTATGGAACATAATGACACATCTCACTGGGGAGGGCGGTGGAGGGGATGAGAAGAGATTAACCAAAGAACATATATGTATATATGCATAACTCACAGAAATAGACAATAGTGAGGGGAAAGCCTGGGATAGGGTGGGGGCTGGATAGAGGGGAGCAAAAGGTAGGGGGTTGGGAAATGGGGACATCACTAATACTGTCAACAATAAATAAATAAATAAATTCTTTAAAAAAAAAAAGTGAAGCCAAAATAAAGTACATGAAGAATCTGAGAAGAAAGTTCCATTCTGGCATTCATTGCCCATATATGGGGACACCAGAATAGAAATGGAGAGCGATGGTACAATTAGATTAAAACTTCCATTTTTCTTTCTATTAGCTGAGAAAATTAAATAATAGTAGAGAGATTAATAGCAACTATTAAGGACTGAATATTTAGTATGATGAAATCCTAACACCCATGGATGGTGTTAAGAAGTGGGGCCTTTGAGAGGAGATTAGGTCACAAAGGTGGAGCTCCCTTGAATGGGATTAGTGGTCTTCTGAGAAGAAACACCAGAGAAATGATCTCTCTCTTTCCCTGCCATGTGAGGAAACAATGAGAAGACAGCCATCTGTAAATCAGAAATAGGGGCTCACAAAGAACCCACCATGCTGGCATCTCGATCTCAGACTTCAACCTCCAGAACTGTGAGAAAACCATTCAGTCTGCGGCAATTTGTTATTGCAGCACAAACTGACAGACAATAACATACTGAGCACTTGTTATAGAAAACACATTGTACCTGTTTTCCTTCATTTAATCCTCACCAAAGTTTCTGGAAGAGATCCTGTGTTCATTTCCATTATAGAAGTAAAGAACTGCAGTATGCAGATGATAACCTGCCTGTTGTCCCCAAGCCAGTGAAGAAAGAACAAGAAGATACCCAGTCTGACTGTGAAGTCTACATCTTAGCCAGCACTTACTATTTCTGAACTAAATCAGACCATTAGAATAAAGGGTGAAATGGAGGAAGTCAGGTGAAATTCTTATTAATTAAATAACAACAGAAAACAAGAACCAAAGAAAATGTAGGCATGTAAAACACTTTGCATAGTGTATTTTTGAGGTTTAGATTTGAACATTTCTAACATGCCCAAAAGTACAGGAGATTTGCTCTGTGAAATTCTCTGAGTTATAAAAAACTGCTATTTTTCACCAGCTAGCAAAGAAAATTATGATCACATATAATTTTTCTCTCAACTCTTCTTATGCCACTTAAAAAGATTAAGGCTTTCTTATGGGATAGCTATGTATATGTCCTACCTTCTCCAACTCTGGGTTTTGTCAGTGTAATAGAAATCCATTTAATTGCTTTAATCAGTGTATAAATATTTTAGCAATAAAAGTTCTCCTTGCTCAGTGTGGCTCAATGGTTGAACAATGGCCCATGAACAAGGACATCACAGTTCGATTCCCAGACGCCTGGATTAAATATACAGTAGGGCCCACAGGAGACAGCCAATCAATGATGTTTCTCTCTCATTGATATTTCTATCTCTCTATTCCTCTCCATTCCTCTCTCTAAAATAAAATATTTTTTAAAAAGTTCTCATTGCTCTACTAAAGTTATATTTTAGTATTGAATATATGAGAAAATCAGCCTTTTCTAATTTTAAGCTGCTACAAGGTATAGTAAATTTATAAAAGTTTAATTGACCCCCAACTTAAATCCGTAATATCTTAAAATCTTTGATCATTAAAAGGCTGAAGATATTACCTTTTCTTTGTTTTGAAAATGTACTAAAATTATTTACCACAAACCAGGACTAGTACTAGAAACATAAAGAGAATAAATGGGATCCTGGCCCTCAGAGAGCCCACAGAGCCAAGGTTCCAACCACTTTCCCTCAAAAACTCACCTCCAAGGCTTTGTAAGACTAATTCTTGGTATTATTTATAGAATTAAAGCCATAACTCTGCTGGAAAATAAGGGAGAAAGAAGTTGATGAAGGAAGAGGAAAATTTATAGCTTTGTAATCTCCAGTTTTGGAAGCTAGACTCAAAAATAAAAGTCTGTGCTACATATTAGATAAGATGGAATTAACTGACATTCACAGAATATTTCATACCAAAGCTACAAAATATACATTCTTCTCAATTGCACATGGAACATTTCAAAGATATGCCACATGTTAGCAAACAAACTAAGTCTCTACAAGTTCAAGAAGAGTGAAATCATATCAAGCATCTTCTTGGAGCATAATGGCATGAAATTAAAATCAACTACAATAAAAACACTCAGAAGCATTCAAACACATGGAGACTACATAACATGTTATTAAACAATGAATGGGTTATCAAAGAGATCAAGAAACAAATAAAAACTTCCTGGAAACAAATAAAAATGAATACACAACAAGCCCAAATTTATGGGATACAGTGAAAGCAGTCCTGAGAGGAAAGTTCATAGCAGTATAGGCCTCCATCACAAAACAAGAAAAACTTCTAATAAACTAACCTTACAACTTGAAGAATTAGAAAGAAAACAAAAAGAAAAGCCCAAAGTAGAAGGAGGGAAATAATAAAGATCAGAGTAGAAATAAATGACTAGACACTAAAAAAATAATACAAAAGATCAATAAAACCAAGAGTTCATTCTTTGAAAAGATAAATAAGATTGATGAACCTTTAGCAGGACTCATCAAGAAACAAAGAGAGGATCTGAATAAACAAAATCAGAAACAAAGGAGGGAAAGTAACAACTGACCCCACAGAAATACAAAGGACCCTAAAAAAAAATACTATGAACAACTATATTCTAACAAGAATGAAATGGACATATTCCTAGAAAAAATATAAACTTCTAAAACTCCATCAGGAATAATCAGAAAACCTAAATATGCAGATAACTATTAATGAAATAGAAGCAGTAATCAAAACATTCCCAGCAAACAAAAGCCTTGGTCCAGAAGGTTTGACCGGGGAGTCATATATTCGAAGAAGAACTAACACCCATCCTCCTGAAACTATTCCAAAATTCCAAGAGAAAGGAACACTTCCAAGCTCTTCTTATAAAGCTACCATTAGCCTAATTAATTTCAAAACCAGATAGAGACACTATAAAGAAAGATAATTACATGCCAGTATCCCTGATGAACATAAATGCTAAAATCCTAAACAAAATATTAGCAAATCGAATCTAGCAATAACTTTAAAAGATCATACATTGTGACAAGGTGGGATTTATTGTGGGGATGCAAGTCTGATACAATAAAAAAAATCAATAAATGTGATACATCACATAAAAAAATTGGAAGACAAAAATCACATGAGCATATCAAATGATGCTTTCTGCATTAGATAAATGCCCTTTTGGGGGGGGAGGGGATTAATCTACATGAGGATATTGATTTTTAGGGAGAGAGAGAGAGAGAGAGAGAGAGAGAGAAACATTGATGTGAAAAAAACACAGGATTGGTTGCCTTCTGCAGAAGCCCCAACCAGGAGGAGTCTGCAACCAAGGTATATGCTCTTGACTAGAATCGAACCTGGGACCTTTCAGTCCACAGGCTGATGCTCTATCCATTGTGCCAAACTGGCTAGGAATCCAATGCCCTTTTTTGATAAAAACTCTCAGCAAAGTGGGAATAGAGGGGTCATATCTCAACATAATAAAGACCATCCTATATAATAAAAGTCTAATATGCTAAGTGTCCAGTTGTCCAGTCATCCATTCAACCAATCAAAGCTTAATATGCTAATGAATGCTAAGGCCACTCAACTGCTCAGTAATGACGTGCACTGACCACCAGGGAGCAGACAGTCAACCACTTGACCAGTCTCTATGACGTATACTGACCACCAGTGGGCAGATGCTCTGACCAGTAAGTTAGCTTGCTGCTGGGGTCTGGCCGATTGGGACTGAGTGAGATGGGTGAGACACTTGGAGCCTTTCTGCAGTCCCTCCCTGGTTGGCCAATCTCCTCCTGCATTCCTCCCCAACCATGATCATGCAGTGGTGGGGTCTCTCAGACTAGCCTGCACCCTCTCACAATCTGTGACCCCTTGGCAGATGTCGGAGATCCGGTTTCGGCTGAATCCCACTCAACACAGGAGCTTCCCCTGGTGGTCAGTGCACTCCCACAGGAAGAGCACTGCTCAGCCAGAAGTCGAGCTCATGGCTGGCAAGTACAGCGGCAGGAGCCTCTCCCACCTTTGTGGCAGCAGTAAGAGTTCGGGAGGAGGGGGAGGTGGAAGTAAACCATCACTCAGATATCCCCAGAGGACTCCCAGACTGTGAGAGGGCAGAGGCTGGGCTGAGGAAGCCCCAAGTGCACAAATTTTGTGCACGGGCCTTCAGTATATGATAAACCTACAGCCAATATCATACTCAATGGGAAAAAACTGAAAGCATTTTCTCTAAGAACAGGAACAAGACAGGCATGTATGTATTCAACATAGTACTGAAGTCTTACCCATAGTGATCAGACAAGAAGAAGAGATCAAAGGCATCCAAATTGGAAAGGAGGAAGTAAAACTGTCATTATTTGCAGATGATATATTGTACATAAAAACCTTAAATACTCCATTAAAACATTATTAGATTCAATAAATGAATTCCACAACATAACAGGATACAAAATCAACACCAAGAAGTCATTGGCATTTATACATCAATAATGAAAACTCTTCAAAAGAGAAATTAAATAAACAATCCCTTTTATCATTGCAACAACAACAAAAAATAAGATTCTTAGGAATAAAGTTAACCAAGGAGGTAAAAGGCCTGTACTTGGAAAACTACAGAAATTGAAGAAAGAGATAAAAATATAAACTAGTGGGAGATTATATGGTGTTCATGGATTAATAGAATCAACCTCTTTAAAATGGCCATGCTACCCAAAGCACGCTATAGATTCAATGCAATCCTTATTAAAAACCAATAGCATATTTCAGATATCTAGAATAAACATTTCAAAAATATATATGAAACCAAAAAAAGACCCTGTAGAAATCTTGAGGAAGAAGAACAAAGTTGGAGGGATCACATTACCAGATATAAAGTTACACAACAAAGCCACTGTAATCAAAACAGCCTGGTACTGGCATAAGGACAGGCACATAGATCAATGAAATAGAGACCCCAGAAATCTAACCAAGACATTACATGTAATTGATATTGGATAAAGGAGGCAAGAGCCTACAATGTAGTCAAGACAATCTCTTCAATAAAAGGTGTTAGGAAAATTAGACAGACACATGCCAAAATAATAATAATAATAATAATAATAATAATAATAATAATAATAATGAAACTAGCCCTGTTTGGTTGGTTTGGTTCAGTGGATAGAGTGTGGGCCTGCACAATGAAGGGTACCGGGTTCAAATTCGGGTCAAGGGCACATGCCTGGGTTTCAGGCTCCATCTCCATGTGCAGGAGGGAGCTGATCAATGATTCTCTCTCATCATTGATGTTTCCATTTCTCTCTCCCTCTCCTTTCCTCTCTAAAACTAATAAAAATATTTTTAAAAACAATTAAACTAGACCACGAACTTACACCATACAGAAGAATAAACTCAAAATGAATAAAATACAAAAATGTAAGTAAAAAAACACATAAGAATCCTAGAAGAAGCCATAGGCAGCAAAATCTCAGATATCTCTCATAGCAATATGTTTATAGACATATCTCCTAGGAAACTAAAAAATATAAATTTGAGAATATAAACAAATGGGACTACATCTGTACAGCAAAAGAAACCATCAACAAAGTGAAAAGAGAACCCAATGCATGAGAGAATATATTTTCCAATGATACATCTGATAAGTGATTAATATCCAAAATATATGAGGAACTTATAAAACTTAACAAAAGTAAGATAAAAAATCCAATTAAAAAATGAGTAAAGGTCTGAATATATACTTCTTCAAAGTGGACATAAAAAAGGACTAGAGACATATGAAAAAACTAGAGGCCCAGTGCATGAAAATTCATGCACTGGAGCGGGGGTGGGGGGGGTCTCTCAGCCCCACCTGCCTCCTCTCAGTCTGGGAGGCAACCAGGCAATCAGGGGAAGGCGATGCCCTCATCACACTTTTGCAGCTGCCACTGCCTGCAGCACAAGCCTGGCCGGTCCTGGTTACTTGAGCCTGGAGCGGCCTTCAGTGGCTGGGCAGCAGCCATTCAAGGCTTGCTTGCACCTCAGGCCCACCTTGAGCAGCTGGGCAGCTAGGCAGCTGGGCAGCTGGGCAACTGGGCAGCCAACATCCAAGGCTTGCCTGAGCCTCAGGGTGGCTGGGAAGCTGATGGAGGGTCAGGCCACAACATGAGCCTGCCATCCCCCAAGCTGGGCTAAAAGGACTGTGGGACTCCATTGGCAGGACAAGGAGTGGCCAGAACCACCTGTACAGAAAAAAAAAAAATCAACAAAATAAAAAGAGATTCACTGCATGAGAGAATATGCAGCCCCTGATGGGGCTGAAAAAACTGGGGGACTCCATGGGGCTAAAGGGACTGGGCACTGCCATTTTGTGGCTATGGGCGCTGACATAATTTTGTGATGGCGTGATGGTCAATCTGCATATTCTCTTTATGAGATAAGATACTCAAAGTCGTTAATCATCCAAGATGCAAATTAAAATGACAATGAGGTACCACTTCATACCTATCAGAATGGCGATCATCAACAAATTAAGATGTTGGCGAGGATATGGAGAAACGCGAACTAGTACACTGCTGCTGGGAATGCAGACTGGTTCAGCCACTGTGGAAAACATTATGTAGTTTCCTCAAAAAATTAAAAATAGAACTGCCATTTGACCCAGTGATCCTACTTCTAGGAATATTAGTATATGCTAAGAAAACCAAACCACCAGTCAGAAAGAATATATGTTCCCATATGCTCTTTGCAGCACAATTTACGATAGCTAAAATTTGGAAATAGCCTCCATTCTTAAGGCCACTAGTTTCACTTTTTGCTGAACGCAAGGCAGTGCTGGACAAAGAGTCATGCTAGAGGTTCTGCCTAGATGTCAGGCCAGCCAGCTATGCAAGGGGAAGGGAAACTACTCCAGAAGGCTGAGCTGCCAAGACAACACAAAAGAGAGCCTGTTCTGCAACAAAGGGGGACTTTGCCCTGCAGCTGTCTCCCACTGCCAACAGATCCATCTGTACCCCACAAAAACTATTAGAACTCTAAGCTGTTGATGAGAAATTACAATAAGTCTAACTTTTACCCTATGTTTGCCTATAATTAAAAGAACTGAACACAATCTACAAAATTTCCGATAGAGCATTATTTCAGTTTCTCAAACTGAATAAACTAGACCTCACCTGGCAGATGAGCAAGCAGACAAGCAAGAAAACTAGACAGAAGAGACTCGAATATTTTAAGGGACACGGATATCTGAATAACTGCAAGAAACAAAATAAACTTGCAAATTTTAAAATTTACATTCTCAGTGAATTTCAAACTGATAGTGAATCACTGATAACAAACATTACTTCAAGGAAAGGTGAAAAGGGAGAAACAAGAAATAGTATTTGAAAGCAAAAAGTGAAACAAGTGGCCTAAAGAATTGAGGCAGTGAAATGCACACTGGCTACTGCATAAAATTAGCGCTCAATGAAATCTCCCCCAAACCACAAGAAAATAATTAAAAAACAACAACTATAAATTATCAGTGAAAAAGATAAAACCTGAACAATAGATCCAGAAGATCAAATATGTATATAACAGGAATTCTAGAAAGAGAAGGGAGAAATAAGTAAAGCAGAAATATTAAGTAAATAATAGCGGGAGGGGGGACCTTAAAAAATGAGTTTTCCAAACTGAAATTATGCATAGAACTTGGCAGAATTAATCATAAAAGTTCCACACATCCCAGAATTTCTGAATATCAAAGAGAAAAAAATGAAATAGACATAGGAACCTCCATCAAGATTTTTTTTAAAGGGGGGGCTATTATGAATGAGATGGACATCAAGCTTCTCACTTGCCCTACTAACTGCTAAAAGACCATAGAGTAAGGCTTGTAGGACTTGGAAGGTAAAAGACTGTGACCTTGTAAGAATCTCAAATTTAACTAAATTGTCAATATTGTAATTACCATGATGATAAAGCAAATGAAAAAATATTAATAGACAAAGAAAGATAACAATGTACTTTCCACATATTCTTTCTGGAAAAAAAATATTCTTAAGAAAGGGGCACATACAATCAATTAAAAAATAAATTAAAATAAAGAACTCAAGAAAGTAGAAGATATTTGAAAGTATAGGTATAGCCGAAACTGGTTTGGCTCAGTGGATAGAGCGTTAGCCTGCGGACTGAAAGGTCCCAGGTTCGATTCCGGTCAAGGGCGTGTATCTTGGTTGCGGGCACATCCCCAGTAGGGGCGTGCAGGAGGTGGCTAATCGATGTCTCTCTCTCTAATCGATGTTTCTAACTCTCTATCCCTCTCCTTTCCTCTCTGTAAAAATCAATAAAATACATTTTAAAGAAAAGAAAGTATAGGTATAGATAAGTATAAAACAAATAGCAGTGAGCAATAAAAGTAACAAAATTACAATCATCTAAATTATGTATGTTAATGGTGTTGATATCATGATACAAATATTCAGCAATGAGGCTTGAAAGCAAAATCTTAAAAAATTATATGAACAAACATTTCTAATTATTTCAACAAAATTTAGGCTATAAAGGGAAGGAAGAAAAGAATGTGGTGAAGCTTATATAGTTTAGGAGATCTCCACAGCTACTGCTCCAATGATAAGTTCAAATATTGAATGTACACACAATTCTAACAAAAATTAGAGATATTTAACTTCCAAATCACAAAGAAATTTAAAGAAAATTCAAGACAAAACTCAGAAAAGGATAAACAATAAGAAAGTATAATAATTTGGAAACCTAACACAAGATGCCATGGGTAAGACCAAACATTCAGTGAATACTAATGGGTAAAATATGCCTTTTAAAACACACACACACACACACACACACACACACACACACACACGGTTACTAAATGAGGAAATATGTGCAAAAGTATCAGGCATAGAGTAGATGCTAAAAAAAAAAAATAGTGTATATAAAGAAAGAAATAACATTTCAGGCACTGTAGTGAACCAAACATTTTGAAGAAGAGGAAGAAGAAAAGGAAACTTTACTGGTTTAAAACTTCAAAATTTTCATTACAAAAAAAATGTTTTAAAATCTCACGATGAACAGGCAAGAAAATGAAGGAAATCCCACAAAGGTTAAAAACTTAATAAAGTGTATAATTTTTAATCCATAAATTCCATTCATAGTAATTTAGTCTACATTCACATGTTTTAAAAAGAAGAAATATCTTCCTGTTTCTCATCATGGCGCAAGAGTAAGGGGAAAAGGAGAACCCCATGAGGGAACTTCGAATCCACAGGTTCTGCCTCAACATCTGTGTGTGGAGAAGTAGAAACAGATTGATCCAGGCAGCCAAGGTCCTGAAGCAGCTCACAGGCCAGACTCATGTGTTCTCCAAAGCCAGGTACACTGTCAGATCCTTTGGCATTAGGAGAAATGAAAAGATTGCTGTCCACTGCACAGTTCATGGGGCTGAGGCAGAAGAAATCTTGGAGAAAGTTCTGAAGGTGTAAGAGTTCAAATTACAAAATTTGATGAACAGAATAAACTGGTGAATATAACAGAATCAGGAGCACAGAAAGGGAATGGACTGACAATTCTCAGGGGGAAAGGAGTGAGGGGTGTACAGGGAGAGACTAGACAAAAATCATACACCTATGGATGAGGTCAACGGGAAGGAGGTAAGGGTAGAGGGAAGGGTGGGAGCTGGGTGGAGGGGTGCTATGGAGGAGAAAAAAGAGAAACAAATGTAATAATCTGAATAATAAAGATTTAATTTAAAAAAAAGTTCAAATTACAAAAAAATTACTTCTCAGATACTGGAAACTTTGGTTTTGGGATCCAGAATACCTCAATCTGGGAATCAAGTATTACCCAAGCCTTGGTATCTACGTCCAGCCGTCTATGTGGTACTGGTAGGCCAAGTTTCATCATCGCAGACAAGAAACGCAAGACAGGTTGCATTAGGGCCAAACACAGAATCAACAAAGAGAAGACCATGTGCTGGTTCCAACAGAAGTATGATGGGATCATCTTTCCCGGCAAATGAATTTCAGTTTCCATACAAAAGGCCAATAAAATAGCTTCAGTGGAAAAAATAAGGAAGAAATCATGCATGGGAAGAATTAATAAATTCAAGACATTTTTCTCAGTTTGAAATTGTTTGGGCTGCAAATAAAAGAAACCTAACTAACATGACTTAAACAAAAAGGATCTAATTTAAACAAAAGGACTAGAAGGCAGGCACTCCAGATTTATTCAGTAGCTCAAACACCTATGTGGCTAAGACTCCGTATTTCTGCTCATCACTTCCAGTGTGTGAGAAACATCATGTTAGGCAAATGCAGGGTTTAAAAGATTATATATATAAAATGATCTTTACTAAAATCAGAAAAAGAGTTCAAGGAAATCTCTTAACAGTGGTTGCTGTAAGATGGTGAGATCATGAGTGGTTTCTTTACTTCCTGTTTTATGTATTTTTTGGTGCTTTACCTATTTTTTATAAAAATGTAATACATGTACAAACTGAGAAAAGAAAAAAATATATACATATAGCAAAAAATTAAAAAGAGAAGTGCTGCTAAAGAAAGAAGCTCAATTATCCTTTGGCCATAATGACATAGGTACTTTCTCTTTGTTTACCAATCAGAATTCTTTCAAATTTATTAACTACTTGTCTGAGTTTTCTAATTCTCCATCACATGCAGCACAGCAATTTAGTGTAAAACAACTCAGAATATTAATAATTATGGTCTATGTAGAGTATAGCACTTTATAGTACTTAATAAAGTCCTGATCATATGAACTTTATTTCATTATTCACTATACTAGTATAACCCATTAAGATAAATAGAAAAAAATAAAAATAGATAAATACAGCATTTTGCAATAAGGAACTTGAAGCTTTAATAATTCAAGAGCCTTTCCCAAAATCATATTAATTGGGAAAGTTGTTACCAATAACATTCTTTTTTTCATATATTATATTTCATTAAGATAATATTAAAATACACTTGTGATTATATTGCATCAATTTCCAAGGGACTCAAATTCTTTTAGACATTTAATTAATACCAATAACAATCAGTACTCTTAAATCTACTGTAGGCAAAAATGGATGTTTAAATAGAGACCAAAGGTGATCAGGAGAAACATACATTATCCATTTGGTGTGCTTCAGAAACTTCCTTCTGTTACCCTGCCTTACATCATGAGGTAATCAGAACAGCTCAAGGGGCTTCCCACTTATCTACTAATTTCAGAGGCATCTTCCAAGACTGTCTTCTCATTAGCTTAAAACTAACATTTTGGAATTTAGAATTTCAATTTTAAACTAATAACATCCGAGCAATAATCTAGTCAGAGTTCTCATTTCATATATAAGGAAACTGTCAATGCAGTTTAAATCTATCAAAATGGATCAGTTATGAACACAAATGTTCCACTGAACACAGAAAGATGTCTTTAGAAGACATCTAAATCCTGGAAGAATTTATCCTGTTGCTTAAGCTTTATTGGTACTTATAATCCTATTTTTAAAATGCTGATCAATCAATTTATAAGGCCCTTTTTAGATATTACAAATCCTCAAATAAAAAAATCCCATTCAGTTAAACATGACATGCAGAGTAAAGCAGCTAAAAGGTATCTACTTGTCTCCAGCCACAAGAAATGGAAATGAATCTCTGTCTTTTTGGTTATTTTGTTGCTGTCTTTAGTAATGTGACATAAGATATTACAGAGAAGAATTTGTAAATATTAAACTGTAAACAAAAAATTCACTGAAATGGAATTTATGTTGTCTCATTTTGTTTTAGGCCCTGCCACAATAATCACATAAATTATAAAATGTAATATACTTCATTATAAAACATTAAACTATAAACACCTATGATGTTAAATCATCAATTAAAATTAATGGTTTGAACCAGTGGTGGAAAAAGAGGAAGAAACTATTTAAAGAGCCTTGCACAACAGATGATGGTTCCTATAACTCTACATAGCCTGGTATGAACCTTACAAAACTTCTAACAAGTAGGTTTGCAAAAAACCCTGTTGTACAGAGAAGGAAACTGAGGCTTAAAGGTAAGTTAACTTATTTAAGCCTCACCAATAATCTGAACCAGACCAGTTCCAATAGAAACCCTGTCTTCCCCCTACTATGTAAATGCTACCACTAATGTGTAAGAACAAGAAAAGATTTAGGGCTTATGTTGAAGAATTTATGTTCTAAAGACAAACTTGGGCTTCATGCCCTCACTTAGAAGTTCCCGATTTCACAGGAAATACTAAAATATTAATTCCCCTTCAGCATCCCCTTCAGTCCTCCCCAGATCCTCACTGTAAGGCACTAGTGTGGCAGCCAGGGGCTCTGGGTCACCCATCTATCAAGAAGAGTTCACTAAAAATTCTTAGCCAGCCTCATTCATAAACATATGAACAATATATGACAATATTAAAACAATCAACAGAAATAACTCACTGGAGTGCTAAGTATTAAATGCTATGTCAGGTGAAAATTCCCTTCTTTAAGATCAGTTTCCTTTTCGAATTCCTGGCTGCATTTCATCCCTGCCCTGTCAGCATCTGGCCCTCCACTAAGGCTAGTTGCACTCTGAGCTGGCTAATATTGGCTGAATTCCACATGATTTTAGTTGGCCTCAGTAATATTTTTGCTTAGTTCTCAAGTCCAGAGGTACTTATTCTATAAATGGCTGCCATTTTTGTACTAAACTGAAATCCTCCAAATCGAGGCATATTTTTATTGGCTCATTAAGGATAAGTACCAAATTTTGGTAGTAGTTGGTGTGGTGAAGTGTGAAGCAATTGTGCTTTGTATGTTACATATATACTTGGGGCCCAATGCATGTATTAGTGCACCTTGAAACTGTGGGCCGTAAGGCTGTGGTGGGCACAGGGGTGGTTCTCAGCCCATCCTCTGCACCGCCTCCCAGCCCCTCCTGCTGACACCCTCCCCCAACCCGCCCTCCCACTCCCCACCCCCGGTACCCTCACTGCCAGTATCCCCGCTCCCACTGTTGCCGCTCCCCTGTGCTGATGGCGTCAGCCTCATTTGCAACCATAGTGCAGAGCAATTGGGGCTGGCGCCAGCAGTGGGTGTGAGTAGGGCCGGTGCCATCAGTGGGTATGAGCGGCAATTGCTGCCCCGATCACCCCTCAGAAACAGAAGGAGGTGGAGAAGTCCTCAGCTGCCAACCCACACCCACTGACGGTGCGGAGCAATCAGGGCACTGGCAGTGGGTGCGAGTGGTGACTCCAGCACTAGCTGGAAGTACAAGCAGCGGCTCCGGTGCTGGCAGCGGGTGCGACTGGGGCCAGTGCTGGCAGCAGGTGCGAGAACAAAGAATTTTCAGCAACCACCAGAGGATCACCCCAATGACAGCAACCGGCACCCTGCCTTGGTCTGGTGCCCCCACTCATCTGCTCTACCAACTACCATGCCTGATGCCCGCCATGTTCTGTGCATGCCCCCTGGTGGTCAGCGCATGTCATAGAGACTGGTTGATTGGTTGTTCAGGTTGTTCGGCTGTTTGGTCTATTTGCATATTAGCCTTTTATTATATAGGATTTTTAGTTGTTGTTGTTAATCCTTACTCAGGATTTTTCTAGAGTAAGAGAGAGAGAGAGAGAGAGAGAGAGAGAGAGAGAGACTGGTTTCCCCCTACATATACCCCAATCAGGGCTGAGAATCCAACATGCAGGCTCCAGGTTCATGCCCTTGACTGGGAATTGAACCTGAGATACTTCAGTGCTCTGGCTGGCACTCTAACCATTGAGCAAACTGCACAGGGCTAAATATATATATTTTTAAAAAATAACTGTTACTTTTAATGTGTAAAGATACACATTTTCACTTTTATGACACAACTGGGGCTAAAGGATAGCTACATTCTTTCCAGCATTAAAACAAGATTAAATTCAAGAAACTTGAGTTTTGCATCCCAAACGTTTATATGAACAAATGGTATAAACATGCGTGTTTAATAGGATAAATCATCATACCAATTCCAGAAATGTATGTGGCTAAAGTGCTATTTAATCAGAATATACTTGATCATTAACCACTAAGTTTCAATTATGAAATTACAGGTACCTGTGACAGGTACCCAACCACCTCTCTCTAACTCTGCCATCATCATCTTGGTCAAAGCCTTCATCACCTCTTCTACTGCCATGACCTCCCAATTGGTCTTCCAGCTTCTGTCCGTACTCATCCCAATCCTGCACCTAGTTGACTCTTACACAATCAGATAACACAATTAAACAAGTTAAATCTCATCACTTCCTGCTCAACATTCTGCAGTGGCTCCTGTTTTATCAGAAGGAAAGCCACCATCTTAATAATGGTCAGTAACACACTCTTTCATCCTGTAATGTCTCCCCTGACCTCGTCTCTTAGCACTGCCCTCTTAGCCACACTGCCTCCCTGCTTAATAGCAGGAATATTCCTGCCATGGTGCTTTTGCACTGGCTGTTCCTCTGCCAAAAAAATTCATGCCCCAACAGCTTCATGGCTAATCCTCTCACCCTTCCAATCTTGATTCAAATATCACCTTCTTAGTGAGAACTACCCTAGCCATTTCTTTATAGAAAATGGAAACTCCAGCTCCGTCCACCTCATATCTGTATTCCCAAGACTTTTTATCCTGTTCTGATTTTGTTTACAGTGTACTTCATCTTCTAACACCTTCTTCATTTACCTTTTATGATTATTGTTTATTTCTCCCCAGAAAGCTCCACAGCGGTAAAGATCCTTGTTTTGTTTACTAATATTATCCCCTGCCTATAATAGTGTCTGATAGTCAAGAACTCAACTAACATTGGTGGAACACATGCTAAATTAACATAACATGAGCAGAGTGAATGCAGCCTAATGCAGTCACATAGAGATCCCAATAAACAAGATTCTTGTCACTTCCAGAAACCAAGAAAAGCAAATCAGGAGTCACAACCATGCAAGACTGATGGCTCACACCACTATTCTTGGGACCCGTATCACAAATATCCAGTCAAGGCCGGAGAGAGACCATCTGGGATAAAATCTGAACTCCTTCTCTTAGCAAATTCTATCAGAACCTAGTGGTAATATGTCCACAGCTATTATAAATAAATGTGTGCCCGGAGTAGCCCTCTACTAAAATGAACCAACATCACTATACACTGAGTAGCCAGATTATTATGATCTCTGAACACATAGTAATCTGGACACTCAATGTATATCTTACCTAATAATATACAAACATGTAAATTGACCATACCTCCGCTATACCCACAACCAATCAGAATGAGTATGCAAATTAGAAGGCCAAAGATGGCATCCGCCCAGCTGCTCCAGGCATAGAATGGCTAGGTGGGGCAGGATGCCTGCTAAGAGAGGGAGGAGCGGAGTGCCACAGCAAAGGCAAGACTGAAAACTCCAGGAGAAACCAAGATGGTGGCATAGGTGAACATCTAAACTGCTGCTTCGCACAACAATTTCAAAACTACAGCTAAAAGACAGAATGGACATCATCCAGAACCACAGGAAAGCAGACTGAGTGGAAATTCTACAACTAGAAGGAAAGAGAGGGGCACACAGAGACTCAGAGGAGCTGCAAAAAGCTGAGGTAAGAGACACACAAGCGGAGAGGACAGGCAGCTGAGTGGCGGCCTGGTTTTCTCTAGTGGGAGGGAGACAGAAACTACCAACTACACTGAACCTCAGTTCTGACTGCACTGAACCCCAGTTCTGGGCAAAACCCTGGGGTCCCAGACTAATATAGGGGGAGTTTGGACTGTCAGGAAAAGAGAGAAGTGCATGGAAACTCAGGGGAGCCACAAAAGGCAGAGGTCTGGAGGCGTGTGCACAAGTGCACACAGAGGACTACAGCAATTACTGAGAGACATTGAGTCCCAGCGGTCTCATAGGGAAGGGCTGACAGGAAGCCAAGGCTGTCTAGCTCAGCCCTAAGACTCCTCCCCATCCAACCTGAGCACAAAGGTTTTTGCAATTTTGCAAGTCTTGTCTCATAAGGCTATTTCTAGCACAGAAGTTCTCCAATTGTTGTTGGTATCACTGGTCAATTAACCCCAGTGATACCAACAACAATCAAGAATTAACTACAACAAGGCTGTACACACAGTCCACAAAGGAGTGCACGAGGAGGGTCCACCTCAGGTAAATGGGGAGGTGGAGCCACTGGGCCATATAGGACACCTAGCACACAAAGCTACTCTACCAACTCAGGGAAGCAGTGAAAATGCGGAGACAAAGAAAAAGATCACAAACGAAAGAAATGGAGGAAAACAAACGACTATATATAAAATTTAAAATCATGGTTATAAGGTTTTACAAGAATTTCCTAGAATAGGCTGATAAATTTAGCAAGACTCTCAAGGATATGAAAAAGGACCAACTAGAAATTAAACATACACTGATTGAAATAAAAAATTCTATACAAGCACCTAACAGCAGACTAGAGGAATGCAAGAATCAAGTCAAAGATCTGAAATACAAAGAAGCAAAGAACACTCAACTGGAAAAGCAAAAAGCAAAAAGAATAAAAAAATGTGAAGATAGTGTAAGGAGCCTCTGGGGCAACTTCAAGCGTACTAACATCAGAATTATGGGGTTGCCAGAAGAAGAGAGCAAGATACTGAAAACCTATTTGAAGAAATAATGACTAAAAACTTCCCCCACCTGATGAAAGAAATAGACTTACAAGTTCAGGAAGCAGATAACTGAGGTGGAGAAACCAAGATGGCAGCAAAGGTGAACACCTAAGCTGCTGCCTTGCACAACAATTTCAAAACTACAACTAAAAGACAGAACAGACACATTCCAGAACCACAGGAAAGCTGGGTGAGTGAAAATTCTACAACTAGAAGAGAGGAGCACATGGAGAATCACAGGAGCTGTAAAAAGCTGAGGTACAGAGACACGCTTGTGGAGAGGACAGGTGGAAGAGGATCTGGCTGGCTTCCTCTAGTGCAGTGGTTCTCAAGCTGTGGGTCGCGACCCCTTTGGGGGTTGAACGACCCTTTCACAGGGGTCACCTAAGACTATTGGAAAACACCTATTTCCTATGGTCTTAGGAACCAACACACTGCTCCTTGGTGTAGCAAAATGTAGCAATGTAGTTTACTGTTGTCATATTAAGACTGTTACCCATGCTACAACACAATTCAAGACAAAATTTCATTTATTTGTAATTAGAAATAAATATTTCACAATATATAATTACATATTGTTTTTTGTGATTAATCACTATGCTTTAATTATGTTCAATTCGTAACAATGAAAATACATCCTGCATATCAGACATTTACATTACACTTCATAACAGCAGCAAAATTACAGTTATGAAGTAGCAACGAAAATCATTTTATGGTTGGGGGTCACCACCACATGAGGAGCTGTCTTAAAGGGTCGGGGCATTAGGAAGGTTGAGAACCACTGCTCCAGTGGGAGGGAGACTAAAAATCCCAACTGCACTGAACCCCAGCTCCAGGTGAGACTCATAGGGGGAGTCTGGACTGTTGTGAAAAGGAAGGAGTGCACGGAAACTTAGGGGAGCCATGAAAGACAGAAGCCTGGGGACTCACAAAAGTGCATGCGAAAGTGCGCACACAAAGCGCTGACTGCTGGTTGTGCCTGGCTTCCTCTAACGGGAGGAAAACAACTTCACAACAGTAATGAAATCCAGATCTGAACCCCAGTGTCAGGCGAGACCCTGGGGACCCAGACTCATACGGGTCCCTAGAGCGCACAGAAATTCAGGGGAACCAAAAGGCAGAGTTCCGGAAGCTCTCGTGCGTAAAAGGCAGATGTCTCGAGGAAAGCCCGCATAACAGACACAGCTGATCCTCACAACCAATTGGCTTGGAGGTCAATCCCCCCCCCTCACCCCCGTGATACCAACAACAATCAAGACTTAATTACAACAAGGCTGTACATACAGTCCACAAAGGGGTGCACCAAGAGTGTCCACCTCAGGTAACTGGGGAGGCAGAGCTACTGGGCCACATAGGACAGCTAACACACAAAGCTACTCTACCAACTCAGGGAAGCAGCAAAATATGCGGAAACTAAAGAACATATCACAAACAAAAGAAATGGAAGAAAACAAAGGACTGGATATAGAGTTCAAAACCACGGTTATAAGGTTTTTTAAAATTGCCTAGAAAAAAAATGGGTAAATTTAGTAAGACCCAAGAGGAGATGAAAAACATACATAGAAATTAAGCATACACTGACTGAAATAAAAAATATTATACAGAAACCTAACAGCAGACTAGAGGATCGCAAGAATCAAGTCAAAGATTTGAAATACAAAAAAGCAAAAAATACTCCACTAGAAAAACAAAAAGAAAAAAGAATAAAAAAATGTGAAACTAATGTAAGGAGCCTCTGGGACAACTTCAAGCATACCATATTGTATATGGTGTAAGTTGGTGGTCTTGTGTCATTTTTTAGCATGTTTCTGTTCAGCAACAACATTTTTAGAGCAGCAGAAGGCATCACATATTTCATTCACTTTTTCTAGCCTTCCCAAAGGTGGATAAGTGCCAGCAGTCTTGTGACTGCTGCTTGATGAAAGGCATGTGGCACTGCTCATTCCATTTGCAACATACCATCTACCAGTATTCACAGTGGTGACAGGCAGGAAGGGGGGCACTCCAAGCCTTTATTGTTTTGCTCTGGCAAGCCTCCCATCATCTAGAACTGTGAAGTTCTATGTTCAGGGGCATCCCAGCAACATTCTGTGAGAATGCAGTATACTAACAGTGAGTGTGACAGGAAGAGGTTCCTTTACTTTATACAAGGTAGACAGACTATACACCTTCAGGATACCCTTCAAATACCCAATGAACATTTCAAGATCCATTAATTATCTGTTAATCATAGTTCTCCAGATTAGAGACCAGGTGGTACATCTGATTGAGTCCTCTCATTCATCCATCCACTACACAGGCATTCATTTAACTAGCTTTATTGATTGCTACACAATGTGGGAAACCATTGGGAATACACAGAAGAACAAGATATAGTCCCTGCCTTCAAGAAGTTCAGAAGCTAGTAGCAGAGGTAGATTAGTAAAGCAACATATTATCAATTCTTAGTTAGGATCAGAGACAGGCCCTCTGTTAGCCTAGAAGAGCAAAGTTTTAATAAGATAACGTGCTGGCACATGGTCAGTGCTCAAAAAATGTTAATTGTCTTTCATATCCACTCTTTACTGATACTCATAAAAAGTGCTACCAAAATATAGCACTAAACCCAGGTGGCCCAAGACAAAATTCTGTTGAATTCATAAATAAGGATAATCATACAAACTCAGAGTGTTGTTGAAGAGTCAATAATATAATGATATTAAAACTATATACAAAAATTGACCCATAAGAATTACTCAACTATGTTAAGCTACTATTCCTTCTCTTCTGAAATAAATATAAAAGTAAAAGACACTTGTTTGGTGACCTGCCCTGTAAAATTTTATTGAAGTGGTGACTCATAAAGTGGTTGCTTCCGTTGATTTAATTATCTGAGAAGAATTTCAGTAGTACAATGATTTTTCATAATCTCTTTGATTGTATCAGGAGAGCCTGATAAAATCAAAGTCCATCATTCATCTATTGCAGGAGAGACAGCATTCTACTAATTAATTATACACTGAGTTGCCAGATTATTATGATTTCAGAACACATAATAATCTGGCCATTCAGTGTGTGTGTGTGTGTGTGTGTGTGTGTGTGTGTGTATGTGTTAGAGGCCCAGTGCATGAATTCGTGCATGAATGGGGTCCGGCCAGCCTGGCCAGAGGGGAGGGGACATGGGCAGTTGGCCAGCCTGCCTGCTGGTCGAACTCTTGGTTGAGGGGACAATTTGCATATTAGCCTTTTGTTATATAGGATATACACTGAGTGGCCAGATTATTATGCGTTCAGAGATGATAATAATCTGGCCACTCAGTATATATGTCAATGACATTGGTATTTACAAGAAAATCACTGTGGCTTTTGTACAAGTGGATGCAATGGACAGTGGACCTGACATTCACTCTCCCTTACACAATTTCAGAAAAAGTGCTGAGGGCACCATCTCCACTCAGTCCACACATATGACTGAAAACACATTAAGATATCAGGCTAAAAATCCTTTTTTTGTTTCTTATTTTTTAATTGAGGTATAACTGACATACAACATTATGTTAATTTCAGATGTACAACATAATGATTCCATATTTGCATACATTGCTAAATGATCACCAAAATAAGTCTAGTTAATACCCATCACCATACACAGTTACAGAATGTTTTTGTGGTGAAAACAAAAATATATTTTTGTCATTCACAGATTTAGTACAGTGACGTAAACTCAACAAATGCCTGTTGATTCATCAATATGCAAATCATATTTTATATACATTTAAATAAAATAAGTCTAGCTTTGTGTAAATTACTGTATTTATAAAAATGAAAACACTTAATTATGTGCTAAACACTGTTCTAGAAACTCATCTCCAGTACTACCCCTTTTCAAGTGCTGTGTTCATAAATACTCTGAATTCTCTTCCTTCTGAATACATAGTAGGATGGCACTTCCTAGCCTCCTTCAATTCACGCATGACCATGGGACTTGCTTTCAATGATGAAATAGAACTGATGTTTGTCAATTCTGGGAAGAAGTCTCTAAAAGCCAGGGCTGGATCTGCCAAGCCTCTTTCCCAAGTTGGTGAAGTCTGTTAGCTCACCATCTGTTAATAAAACCCACCAATAACACTCAATAGTTGAAGCCACTGAGATTTGGATGCTGTCTGTAACTAAAATATAATCTTGCCTATCCTGATTCATACAAGATAGTATTTTCCCCCCATTCTATCATTTAGATTGTTTACAAATCTATCTTTGGCTCCGCCACCACTCCCAGAAAGCAAGGCATAAAAATCACCATTTTGCTGAAACCGGTTGGGCTCAGTGGATAGAGCATCAGCCTGCAGACTGAAGGGTCCCAGGTCCAATTTCAGTCAAGGGCACGTACCTTGGTTGTGGGCATATCCCCAGTGGGAGGTATGCAGGAGGCAGCTGATCTATGTTTCTAACTCTGTCCCTCTCCCTGCCTCTCTGTAAAAAATCAATAATATATATATTTTTTAAAACTCACAATTTTAAGCATTTTTACAGAAAAAAAATATATAGTCCTTTATTTTTGAAAATTCTGCTTTTCAAAAAGTCTTTACTAGTCTTTCTTTTTTTTTTCAAGAAAACACACACACACACACCTAATTCGCCTTTGCAAAAAAAAAAAAAAAAAGCTGCTCTACCAACTCAGGGAAGCAGTGAAAATGCGGAGACAAAGAAAAAGCTACTCTACCAACTCAGGGAAGCAGTGAAAATGTGGAGACAATATATAAAAAGTGAAAAATCAGCCCTGGCTGGTTTCTCTAAAAGAAAATCAATGAAAAAATATCCTCAGGTGAGGATTAAAAAGAAAAAAAAAAAAGAGTGAAAAATCATCAGACTGCTAACCTCAATTATTTTATATGCATACATAGATACTTTTTTTTTAAGTGGAAGAGGTACCACAAAAATAGTATACATATTACTTAGCAACTTTCCTGCATAATAGTCCATAGATCCATAGAGAGCTTTCCAGTTAATTGGATTGTATGGCCACAATATAATTTATTTAAACATGGCCCTACTAATTTTGGCTTGTTCCACTTTTTTTCTTTTTTTTTTTTTTAAGAGTGGAAGGGAGGTGAAGAGACAGAGAGGAAGATATATCGATGTGAGAGAGACACATTGACTGGTTGCTCCCTCCAATATCCCTCACCCTCCACACATACACCTCTGTACCAGGGACGGGGATCAAGCCTGCAAAACAAGGTACCTGCCCTTAAATAGAACTGAACCCGAAATCCTTTAGTCTGTGGGCCGAGGCTCTATCCACTGAACCAAACCAGCCAGGGCTTGTTTCATATTTAATTGCAATGCTACAATAAACATCCTTGTAAAAATCATGCAAATATTTCTTTAATATTCACCCCAAAAAAGTAGTTTTTGGCGTCAAAGGTATATACATTTCACATTTTGACAGGTACTATCTGTCAGATTGCTCTACAAAATGATGCTATCAGTCTAACAGGACTACCAATAACAGATGACAGTGGCTTTTTTCTTTAGATCTTTATGAAACTGGATATTATCAATTTTTCAAAATATTTATCAAGCTAAGAATTTAAAAACTTTTATTTTAATTTACATTGTTTTATTTTGTTTCAGTAATTTTTACTATCTGTATTTTTTTCAGAAGTATCCGCCTCTCCATATTTTTTGTTTTTTAATAGTTACTATTTTATCACTGATGTGTAGAGCTCTTGTATCTATTATAAATATTAAGATTTTTTAAAATATATTTTTATTTATTTCAGAGAGGAAAGGAGAGGGAAAGATAGATCGAAACATCAATGATGAGAAAGAAGCATTGATTGGCTGCTTCCTGCACACCCACACTGGAAATCAAGCCAGCAACCCAGGCATGTGCCCTAACTGGAAATTGAACCATAACCTCCTGGTTGGTAGGTGGACGCTCAACCACTGAACCACACCGACTGAGCGATATTAAGATGTTTTAATCTATGTTGCAAATGTTTTCTCCAAGCTTTCATTAATGAATGTTGGTTTCTAAACAGATATTTTTTAAATTAATATAACTAAATTTGTCAATATTTCCCATTATAGTATTTAGGTTTATGATTTAGTCCTTTAAATTAATTATAAGTTTAACAGATTGACTATAAAAATATTTCCACAAGTAATACAATTAAAGCTGCTTTTTTAATTCTTTAAATCCATCTTGAACTTATTTTATTCCTTTATATAAATGTGTATATAACTTACCTGAGAGCTATGGCTAATATAAAATAATGTTCCCCAAAACAACCAGCACAGCATCCAATATGTAGGTTTTCAAATAATGTTCATTTACTTTATTCCTCCTGAGTCTCATTAGTTTAGGACAACAAACACTTAATTTATTTCAAAATATTTTCCATCAGAATCTCAATTGTTTTCAGGGTAACAACACACCACACCAAAACAACTAACTACTCTTCCCAGCCAGCCTCATGAACAGCTAGGGTATAGCAGTATGACACAGTGCTGATTAATGATGTGTAAGTAGAGATCACTCAACTGAGCTTCCAGTAAGCTCTCTGAAAAAGAATAGGCACAGCAGCTGGTATCTGCTTTTTTCCCCAGGGATCCTACCCCTTCTACCTGCCTGGAAGGCAGATGCAATGCTGGCTGGAGAGCAGCCATCTTGAGGCTTTGAGGTGAGATCCCTAAAGGATGGCTGAATAGAAAGGCAGAAGCAGTATGGGTCTTTAAATGGCTTTAACCAGTCCTAAAATGCCCACCTCTGGATTCCTTGTAAGAGAAAAATAACCCTTTACTTGTTTGAGACATTATTAGTGAATCAAGTTTCCTATTAACTGAAAGGAATGTAACATCTAAACTACATGGCTCACCCAACATTTTCATATAGATGTTAAAACACTTTCCATTTCCAATACTTGACACATGGTCTCTTGAAGAAAAGTAATACCTGTGTAAAGGGCAAGTTCTTCATTCACAAATATATTAATTTAAAAGAAAGAAATAAAACCATTAAGCACTTCAAACAGAAACCTAAGAGTACCCTTAAAAAGTCAATAATCAGCAACATATGGTGTTACTTGTGGTAATCTTGGTGTTAAATTACCCTGGTCAATATACCACACAGCTCATTTTAGCTGTAAAATCAAATTTTAGGGACAAAAGATTTTTCAGTGTAAAAAACAAAAACAAAAACAAAACAAAAAAACCCACAGCATTGAAGGAACTCTTAATTATAAAAGGTAGAAATTTTATTTTTTCATTCACCAATTCTCAATTGGGATTTTCTTGTAATTGTAAGTGAAATTAAGAACATATTCCAGAAGGTACCCACTGAAAGCTCCACTACTGTCCTAGATCAAATTCTTCAAAGTATTTCACTAGATTGAAGAGGAAAACAACAAGCAGCAGAAACTACTTAACCAATCTGCTACCAGGAGGAATAGTCTCAAAATACTGGCCCTAAATTGAAGCAAGGGTTGCAATGGACCAAAGGCTAAAGCTTGGCCATCTAGCATTCCAAGCAAAATTGTTTCCTCTAAGCATTCCTTTTATTCTGTACAAGAGGCCCGGTGCATGAAATTTGTGCATGGGTGGTCAGTGTGTGTCATAGCAACCAGTCATTCACTCTTTGGTAGATTTGCATATATTAGGGTTTTATATAAATAAATTCCATCCTGGCTCTGCCTGAACCAGAGACAGTAGGTTCTCCTGTATCAGCTTCTGTGACATTGTCCTGCACCCAGGCTAGTTTAAGGAGTTTTGGATCCTTTCTTTGATGGGGACCCCTGCCCAGCACCTTCATACAAAGATAATTAAAGTAAAGAAAAAACAATATAGCATTCTAAGCAATCTGGCATTCCTTCCATGCTAGGTGCCTGTGATCCATCTTCACTATCCCTTTGCCCTTTCATACTCAACAGCTTCTGTCAAAGCACCTGGACAGAGGACTAAAATCTCCACTGCAAGCTAGTTTTAAGACTTATGTAAGAATCTTGTACAGCACTGCTCATGCAAATTTCTCTTTTTCCCTCTAGGACAAGCACTTCCCAAAATATGCAATGTTTTTTGGTGGGAAGAGAGATTGTCCTGTAACTTCTATTCATTTCCAGGGGCATGTGGAAATTAATCTTTATGTACTTAAAGTTTTAAAAAATTAGAATAAAATTAATATCAAACTTGGGGGGGATGCTGATCCTATTTTAGGCCTCTCATTTCACCTAGCCAACCCTCCAACCCTGAAGAAGAAATTAAAGGGCCAAGGTAAGAACAGATTCTGGCCACCACAGAGGTCCTTTCAAACATGGCAGTCATTTCAGTATGGAAAGAAAAGAAAGGTAAGAGACAGAAGATATATTTTCCAGGAGACCAGGGACCATCTTTGCACTTCCTCTTACCAGTTACCATGGATTCCACCAAGAATAAGTTTCTTAAAACAAAACAAAACAAACAAAAACCCTCCCCTCTACCATCAAAGTGTCCTTTACACAGAATTTTATTTTATTCTTATTTTGGAGGGAAGGGTGTCAAATTACTTTTAATTGAAATATTTTCCTTTATAGTTCTTAACTAATTGGGCATTCCACTGCAGCACTGTTTATGTCATCTATGTCATGAGGGTGACAGCCATCAACATTGCAGCCACAGATTTTTTTATTTGAATTCATTAACTATGAATGAACTTTACTCAGATTGAACATTGTCCTAATTTGCCTCTGCAATAAGAAGGAACATACCATATGCTACTAATCACAGTCTCTATACTCTCTACCTGTAAGGGGGGAGGGAAGATGAGAGAAGAATGGGGTGGAACGTAGAGAAGACAGTCAATAAAGAGTAACAGTGGAAAGAACATCCTGTACATCGTCAACAATAAACTTTCTATATTAGTAAATGCTGACATAGCTCCTGAAGTCAGACATAAAGTCCCTACTCCCATTCAGTTCAACAGTTTGGCCAATTATTATTTTAAATACCTAAATATGAAATGCATATTCACAAACAGTTTTAAAAATTATAAAAGAACTTCTCTTCAAGTTGTTAATTTGTAAATAAAGTTCTTATTTATATAGCCTAGTTATTATAAGTAGATAACAATATCAGTGGGAACTTCAAAGCAATATTTGTCACAGGTATACCACCAAATAATTAGGAACAGTTTAAAATACATTTCAAAACACAAATACCTAAATTTGATAATGTAGTTCTTTCCCAAGCAAGGAGGCAAGGCTGTTTAAATAAACACAGTAAAACAGAAAAACAGCTAGATGAGGAAACAGAGTATGTGTTTTAATTCTCTTGTCATGAACAATGAAGTCATTGTCTAATGATGATTATACCATTTAAAGCTCTGTGAGTCTCAGTTCCCTTGCCGGAAAAATGGCATTAATGATAACAATATTGGTTAGGATGCTCTCAACTGGAATAAAAAAAAATCATTCTTTGCTAAGAAATCGAACAGTAGAGCAGTTCCAGAGTTGGTAAATTTGGCAGCTGTTTTTTCCACCTTTCTCTTCCACTATATTTAGCTATTGACTTATTTTCAGGCTACCTCTCCTTACAGTCACAAAACTGCTATAGCAGCTCCAGATGGTCACATACAATCATGACAATAGGCAACAGAAAAATAGGGCTTGTTTCTTTCAAAAAGAGAGGAAACTTTTCCCAAATGGACTTCCCTCCCTTATCTCCAACAGACTGTATCACGTGCCTATTCCTAAACCAAACCCTGGCAGAATAAGAACTTACTACAACAGGCTTAAACTAATCAAGATTTAGTTCTGAGTCATATAGGGTAGGGTTGAACAAAATTGGGGTTCAGTCATCAAGAAGGAATGAAGTAGACAACTGAACAGAAAATCAAGTGTCAGGAACCCCTTACCTGTAGTAAGAATCAAGTGATAAAGCATGAAAAACTATAAAGTAGAAAATGCTTTATAGATGTAAGAGATTATTATTCATTCAAGAATGTGTGTATTGAAGAAAAATAGTTCTCCAAAGTCTCAATGATGAAACAGATTCACTGAAAATAAAGGAAATTCACAAAATACCAAACTATAATGACAACCATTCAAATCATAATAACAGAAGGTGAAGTTCTGAACAACTATTGAATACATGCATGTTTCATATAATGCAGATTAACAATATAAAGCAATAGCAGTAAGTTTTACTGCCCATATATACTTCCATTCTGTATTCAACTGTATTTTCTGAACATGTACCAGGTACTATTCTAACCACTAAGGATATCAAAGTGAGTAAAGCAAAACCTCTGCCTTTTTGGATGTTTACTTAACTGTGTAACTACTTCTAAAGACAAGCATGCTTGATCATCAACATATGTTGAACTCAAATTAGCAGAACACATGTAATTACACTTTGGTTTTTACTCCTTCCACTTTACAATACGCCTCAAAAATAAAAACATAAATCTAGAAAAAAGAATTTGGCAGGCATTCATCTATCCCCCCACCAATTCTAAATGAATGCCAAAAAAACAGAATCATATTTCAGCTATCGTTTCTGAAAATGATACTTGCAAAGCTAAAGGAGGATCAATATCTGTACAGTCATGCACTGCGTAACAATGGGGTTATGTTCTGAGAAACGTGTCTTAGGTGATTCTATCATAGTGCGAACATCATAAAATGCACTTACACAAACCCAGATGGTATAGCCTACTACACCTAGGCTATATGAATGGTATAGCCCCGTGGTCGGCAAACCACATGCGGCTCTTTGGCCCTTGAGTGTGGGTGCACACATACAGTGCAACTGAAACTTTGTGGCCATGCGCAGAAGTCAATTTTAGGCTCTCAAAATAAATTTCAAACGTTGTACTGTTGATATTTGGCTCTGATGACTAATGCATTTGCCAACCAGTGGGATAACCTATTGCTTCTAAGCTGCAAATGTATAATATGTACTGAATACTGCAGGCAATTTTAATTAATGTGTATCTAAACACAGAAAAGGCACAGTAAAAGTACAGTGTAAAAGATTTTTAAATTACACCTATATAGGGCACTTATGAATGGAGTTTGTAGGACTAGAAGCTGCTCTGTCTGGGTGAATCAGTGAGCGAGTGGTGAGTGAATCTGAAGGCTCGAACATTACTGCACACTATTGCGGGGTTTATAAGCTCTGCCCCACAAGCCCTCCTACTGCTTCCTTTCAACAGCATAGACTGAAGCTGTCCATGCTACTCCATGAAAAGGATTTGTGGACTGGAATGGTTGGAAATATTAAGAAATTGGCTAGGTAAAGTGTAAATCACTTAATGGCTATCAGGAGGGAGTGAAAGGTGGCTTGGGAATCCACAGGAATAAGAAATCAAGAAGGAAAGATAAAGGAACACAGAGGGTTGTCATGGAAATGTGGTTTTGGCTATTGCATGTTGCAGCAGTGGTCAGATTAAGAAGCACTGTGGTATTTATTTAAAAAATAAAGATGGTATTTTAACATGGAGAGGGTATAAGACTGAGAACTCAATATTATGACTTTGAAAATTTGTGTTTGATTCCATTGACCCTCTTTGGCACAACAGGCTTTTCTGGCATTGAACTGATAAAGAAATAAAACATCATTAAAACCTGAAAATATTTCCAAAGTACAGGGATAAGTTGGCTCCACACTACTGCAGCAGGCATTTACTGAAGTGACAGTGGCACTTAATACTTGTTAAGGTAGCTCCTATGAACCTGTGTCCTTGTACAGGATCTTACATCCTCAACAAAGAATTTACAGCAGTGTATTCTGAGGACTGAGGACCATTAAGTTGTAGTATCCTCTGAATATTTAAACTCTGGGGGACAGCCTTGGGGGGCGGGGGGGGGAGGGTGAGTTGTTAACTCACTGGGATGTAATTGGTGCACTCAGAATTGAGGTGCTATGAGTGAGAGGAAATCTCTCAAGCCCCACAGGTACTGCTTCCATGAAAGAAAAAGAAATTCCTCCTGAACCACATCTCCTCTCATTTCTTCCAGTCAGCTCCATTATAATACCATGGAACTACTGTCATATGTACGGTCTGCTGTTGACAGAAATATCGTTAAATGGTGCATGACCATAGTCCAAAAACAACCAAATACAGATGAAATACAGATAACCAGAGAACCCTAAGAACAAATCTACAATGTATGTTTCTCATGATTGTTGTCCATTATCAGATTTGACATTATATTTTTTCTTGGGAATCTCGCAAGTAAATGTTACATTCACACCAATCCTTACCGAACAAATAATATTACTGGATGCAATGAGGGCTTGGTTGCTTTACTTTTCATATCTGCAAAGATAGAATTATATAATATCTAGGAGTCACAAAAATTAAAAATGAGAATGAAATATGTGTATTTAAGCAAGTACCCATCACCTGGTTCTAGTTAAAATAATTTTTGCTAATAATTTCACACAACAAATACTTAAGTACATTTGAGGAAAAGACTATTTCCTTTTTAAAAAGTGTCCAGCTAGGCTTTTTAAAGATTCACTTCATTTAGTTCCTTTAAAAATACTCAAGGCCATACCAAATTTTCTCTTTTTATTCAGAAAGATATATTATTTCCTACATCTGTGTTTCAGTATAGGACAGTGTGAAAGCATTACTTTGTGCTAATAGAGCCATTCCTCCTGTTCCTATTAGTGTGTGCGACACACAAAGTGACAACCACAGAACAAATTCTTACTACTCTTCCCTTAAACTTTCAGTTTTAACTTTTTTCTTATTTCACAAATCCCTGAAACTTTAGCCATAAAAAATTATCAAGTGAAAGGAATTAAGATAGTTGGCTATCATGCCAAAAAAAGCAACAAGATTGGGGGCAAAACAGCGAAGATGATATAACTCTGAATCGGACTCAGAAGACATTCCCAGTTATCCCCTCTTTAAGATGAAGGATGTTAGCTTTCTATCTAGGCATCCCCCTTTCCATGCATTCACCATTCCAAACAAGACTTTCTTATAGCAGGAACTTGTATTTGCCATTTTTAATGCTACTTTCTGGGCTTGGGTATAAGTCAGAAAAAAAAAAAAAACCCACAATAATTATACATACCTAAGATTCAATTCCAACTTTAATCAGCACTGATCAGAAAGGATTCCTTTGGAGAGTTTACAAAACAGAATAGACAAAGAACAAGAATATCAGGGCATGCTCTATATCAAGTCCCCTAGGAACTTCCCTTAAAATCAATTCAGCTTTTAAAAATCAAGGATGACTTACTTAATGCACCATATAATGAATGCATATATTTGACATCTCAGCAAATTAAGGCAATCTCTCTGAGTGAATTTTCAAGGTAACAGACAGTTGTCTTTTCAAATTCTATTTTTTTCTTTTAATCATTTTATGGTGTTTTTCCTAAAAATACTTTCCTATTTTCTTAAAACATAAAATAACATTTTTTATGCCTAATATATAAATGTCCCAGGCAGCTGATTGGTGATGTTACACTCTCATCGATGTTTCTATCTCTAACCCTCTCTATTCCTCTTTCTCTCTAAAAAATCAACAAAAACATTTTATTTTTAAAAAGGAAACAATCTAATTGTTCCCTAAAAAGGGAATAGTAAAATTAATCATGGTACTGAAAGAGGTAGCTCACTTTATTTCAATATGAAAATATGTCCAATAATTTCAGTATGTTAATAATGCCGAGGCCGGTTTGGCTCAGTGGATAGAGAGTCGGCCTGAAGACTGCAAGGTCCCAGGTCCGATTCCAGTCAAGTGCACGTACCTCGGATGTGGACACATCCCCAGTAGGAGGTGTGCAGGAGGCAGCTGATCGATGTTTCTCTCTCATCAATGTTTCTGGCTCTCTATCCCTCTCCCTTCCTCTCTGTAAAAAAATCAATAAAATATATTTAAAAATAAGAATATACTTAATAAGCAAATTGTATAATATGCATATCTACATAATCTTATTTGTACAAGATGAGAAAAAATGTTACTATTTCTGAAAAAATGTAGGAGAAACTATTCACAGTGGTATCCTATAGTAAGTAGGAATAATTGATGAGGAAAAAAAAGGGGGTTTATTTTCTATCCTTTGAATTCCTAGCTAATAAACCATGTATTTCTTTAAAAGTAAAAAATTAAATAATATATTAGTTTCTATTTGCTGCTGTAACAAATTATTACAAAAACACACAAATGGCCGAAACCTGTTTGGCTCAGTGGATAGAGCGTAGGCCTGTGAACTGAAAGGTCCCAGGTTCAATTCCAATCAAGGGCATATACCTTGGTTGCAGGCACATCCCCAGTAGGGGGAGTGCAGGAGGCACCTAATCGATGTTTCTCTCTCATCGATATTTTTAACTATCTCTCTCCCTTCCTCTCTGTGTAAAACCAATAAAATATATTAAAACATACACACACAAACACACAAATATATTCTCTTTGAATTCTGGAAGTCAGAAGTCTAAAATGAGTCTTCATTATGAAGCGAAAATCAAGGTATCAGCATCTGGTTCCTCCTGTAGGCCTCAGGGAAGTATTTATTCCTTGTCTCTTCCAGCTTCTAGAGGCTGCTGGCATTCCCTGACTTGTGGTCATATCATTCCAATCTCTGATTCCATATGTACATTGCATTATCCTGACTCTAATCTTCCTGCCTCCCTCTTTTAAAAACCTTTCTGATTGCCCTCTTCAGTTTTGCTCAATGGATAGTGTGTCGACCTGCAGACTAAAGGGTCCCAGGTTTGATTCCAGTCAAGGGCACATGCCCAGGGGGCATGCTGGAAGCAGACAATTAATGATTCTCTTTCTTCATTGATGTTTCTATCTCTCTCTCCCTCTCCCTTCCTCTCTGAAACCAATTATTTATATATATATATGTGTGTGTGTGTGTGTGTGTGTGTGTGTGTGTGTTCTGATCACTCTGGGCCCGACCCAATAATTCAAGACAATTTCCCCATCTCAATTTCCCCATCTAATCACATTTGCAAGTCCCTTTTACCATGTAAGGTAACATATTCATAGGAGCTGGGGATTAGGATGGGGGCATCTTTTTGGGGGAGGAGGGGGTGCCATTCAGCCAAAATGTTCTTAGAGAATGTCTCTAGAATCTGAGATGTGGGAAAGAGGTGAGGGGAAGCACTTTCATTATTATTTTAAACTAGAGGCCAGGTGCACGATATTCGTGCATGTTGGGTGTGTGTGTGTGCATGCGTGCACAAGCTGCCTGATTGTCTAACCACTTCTGCCTGTCAGCCTGATCACCTCCTAACCACTCCCCTGCCAGCCTGATTGATGCCTAACTGCTCCCCTGCCAACCTGATTGCCCCTAACTTCACTCTCCTGCCAGCCTGGTCAACCCTAACTGCCCTCCCCTGCCAACCTGGTCGCCCTAACTGTCCTCCCCTGCTGGCCTGGTAACCCCTAACTGTCCTCCCCTGCTGGCCTGGTAACCCCTAACTGCCCTCCCTTAGCAGCCTGGTTGTCCCTAACTGCCCTCCCCTGCAAGACTGATACCTCCCCAACTGCCCTCCCCTGCAGGCCTGGTCTCTCTCAAATGCCCTCCCCTGCTGGCCTGACTGCCCACAACTGCCCTTTCCTGCAGGCTATCTAGTGGTGGCCATCTTATGTCCACATGGGGGCAGCCATCTTTGACCACATGGGGGCAGCCATCTTGCAGGTTAGAGTGATGATCAATTTGCATATTACTCTTTTATTAGATAGGATTCTTACATTGAATACATAATTTTCATTAAAAATCCAATATATATACCATATTTCCTCAGCCTTAAGACTCCATGGGTCATATTTATTTTATTTATGATTGAGAAAGAAAAATATACTGACTAAACTGATATTCATTGTTATATCATGGTAAACTGTTTGCAAAAATGTCCTCAGAAATCCCACTCCTTTGCAATGTGACTTGACTGCTCCTCTCATCAAAAGGCAAAGTCTATTTCTCTACTCCTTGACTCTGGGTTTAGCCTTGTAACTTGTTTTCACTAATGGGACAATGAGTCATAGAGAAGCTGGAAAAATTACGTGTACAGTGGGGCTGGCCCTCTCTTTCTGCTGCTGCCTTTCTGCCATGTGAACAAGTCCAGGCAAGTCTACCCACCACTCCACCCAACCTACTGAATCTTACTCAAAAAATAATTGTTGCAAACCACTAATCCGGACATCAAAAAACATTAACAGTGAAAAAAATGTGGATCTTCAAAACAATGAAATATGGCTTTTCAGTGTAATAGCAGCATATAAGTAGGTATCTATAAAAAGTATGTATATGAGAAGAATATATAAAGTGATCAGAGTTTTTATGACACATTTTGGCTGCTAAAGATTACTTTTGCTTATTTTTTGGTTTTCAATTACTGTACTTTTCATATAGCTGAAATCACTGAATAAGTGATTACTGGCAGAAATACTGCTTTCTGCCACAGATTATTAAAGCAAGATAAATTATTGTGTCCATTCAATAGAAAAAAAACTATCAACCCCTAGAATTAAATGGTAAATATATATATATATATACTTTTTCATTAAGTTAGTTACTGTGAATCATAAATTAAGAGTAAAATCCCTGGCCTGTGTGGCTCAGTTGGTTGAGCAGCATCCCATGCATCAAGAGGCCACCTGCTCCATTCCTGGTCAGGGCACATGCCCGGATTGCAGGCTTGATTCTCCAAGTAGGAGTATGCAGGAAGCACTGATCGATCCTTTCCTTCTCTTCCCCTTCCCCTTGCCCTTCCCCTACCTCTTCCCGTACCTCCTTCTCTTCCCTTTCCTTTCCTTTCCTTTCCTTCCCATTCCTTCCCTTTCCCTTTCCTTTCCCTTTCTCTTCCCCTTCCCTTCCCCTTCCTTTCTCCTTCCTCTTCCCCTTCTTCTCCCCCCTCTCCTTTCCTTTTCCTTATTTCCTTTCTTCCTTTCCTCCCTCCCTCCCTTACTCTCTCTCACCCTCTCTTTCTCTTTGTCTTTCTCTTCCTCTCTCTCTAAAATCAATAAAAACATACTTTTTTAAAAAATGAGTGACAATGCTGGCAAATATCTTTGAATTTTATTATATAAAGTGTATAGCTTTATTACAAAACTGAAAATACAGTGTCATAGTGTGAGTTCTAGTATTATTACATTTGTAATTTTTTAAACAAAATGATTCTAGATTCAAAAGAGATTCTAGATCCCTCTCATTACAATGCTGCATTTATAGTCTTGTTGTGACCTTCTTGTTCATATCTCACTGATATAAACCTATACTCTTCCCATTTTGCACATGTCCAAGTAACTGAGAACTTATGTGATAAGAGCTAGTAACTGGTTCTGCTGAACCCAGGTCTGATTTCAATGTCCACACTCTCAACTAATGTGCTTTCCTTATGTGGAAAATACCCACTTTTAAAATCCAGAATCCAGAAACCTACCTTTACCCCACCAGTATATTTTGTTAAAAGGTCAAATGACAGATACATTGTGAAAAGTGAATTTCCTATTCTGTTACTTTAAAATCTAGTTTCTGGATTATCATAATAGCTATCATTTACAGAGTGTTCATTTCCCAAATAATGAGTCATAATAACACCTGATTTGGTTATATCATTGAAAGTAAATAAGCAAGAGAAATAGCTGCTTTACCCCTAAATAACTCTACACATACTAAAGATTTACATAAATTCACAGATTATTAATTTAATGCATAGTATTAGATGCTTATAATATACTTGACACCATGGTTAGGACTACAAATACAAAGTAGCCACCAAAAAACCAATCTCCTATACTTTTGAATATGAGATGTAAACTAAATTCATGCATTTTCTAATATCTAAAAGTTTAATCATGTGCCAGGAACTATATACACAACTCCTTCTGTTCTTTAATCCTCACAAACATCATGGCATGTTATAAAAATGAATTTACCCTCTGTGAGAGAAAGCATGCAGCTAGTAAACTGAGGAGCTGGAATTTAATCCAGATAGTCTACTGGTTTTCTTTATCACCCAACACTGCCTTTTACAGTCTCTGCCTTGTAAGTTTTTATTTAAAGCTAGAGATCGGTTGCATAAAATTCGTGCGGGGGCGGGGAGGAGGTCCTTCAGCCCAGCCTGCTTCCTCTCAAATATGGGACCCTTTGAGGGATGTCCGACTGCCTGTTTAGGCCCAATCCAGGTAGGATAGGGCCTAAACAGGCAGTCGGACATCCCTCTCACAATCCAGGACTGCTGGCTCCCAACTGCTTTCCTGTCTGCCTTCCTGATTGCCCCTAACCACTTCTGCCTGCCAGCCTGATCACCTCCTAACCACTCCCCTGCCAGCCTGATTGATGGCTAACTGCTCCCCTGCCAGCCTGTTTGCCCCTAACTGCCCTCCCCTGCATGATTGGTCACCCCTAATTTCCCTCCCCTACAGGCCTGGGCCCCACCCCCCCGCAGCTGCCCTTCCCTGCAGGCCCAGTCACCTTCAACTTCCCTGATACTGGTCACCCCTAACTGCCCTCCCCTCTAGGCTTGATCACCCCCAACTGCCCTCCCTTACAGGCCTGGTCCCTGCTAACTGCTCTCTCCTGCTAGCCATCTTGTGGTGGCCATCTTATGTCCACATGGGGGCAGGATCTTTTGACCACATGGGGGCAGTCATCTTGTGTGTTGGAGTGATGGTCAATCTGCATATTACTCTTTTATTAGATAGCATAGAGGCCTGGTGCATGGGTGGGGACCAGCTGATCTGTGAGGGATGATGGACACATTCCTTCCCCATACATGAATTTCATGCATCGGGCCGGAAGGGTGTCCAGATCAGGGTGGAAGTTCCTTTGGGGCATGGAGCGGCCTGAGCTAGGGACCTGTGGTGGTTCGCAGGCTGGCCACACACACACCCTGCCGCTCCCCCGCCCCCTCCCGAGACCCAAGCAGAGGCCCTGGTATCTAAGTTTACTTATCTTCTAGAATTAAAACTTTATAGCCTTGAGCAGAACCAAGCCTTTTGCTCACTCTGTGGCAGCAGCCATTTCTTCTGGGATTTATTTATTCTCTATAATTGAAAATTTGTAGCCTGGAGTGGAGGCCTGAGCCAGCCAGGTTGTGCGGAAAGCTTGCCTTCTTCAATCACAAGGAAAACCCAAGCCTCCCTCCTGCTCTCTCTCTGGCCAGAGCCATCTTGGTTGGGTTAATTTGCATACTTGCTCCTGATTGGCTGGTGGGCATGGCTTTGTGGACATAATGGAGTGATGCATAATTTGCATATTAATCTTTTATTAGATAGGATGAGAAGATAATTGTTTCAATTATGCTAGAATAAAAGAGAAAACCAAGTTCATAAAATAACAACGGGAAGAAAAAGTCACTTTAAAGCAACACATTACAATAAAATGCTGGGAAAGTCTGCTTTCGGTTCCTGAAAGGCAGAGGTGGGGAACCTTTCTTTTGCCACTGGCCATTTGGATATTTATAACATCATTGGTGGGCCATACACAATTATCAACTTAAAAATTAGCCTTCTATATTTGGTCAAACATTTAATTAATTCATCCCTAATACCTTGGCAGGATCAGACAAAATTATTTTGGGACCTTATAATGGCCTGAGGGCCAGAAGTTACCCACCCCAGCTATAAGACATGTAGCCATTAGTCCCCAATGAGAATATTTAAAATGGCACCTTCATTTTCAAATATATCTTTTTTAGATTTATTTCAGAGAGAGGAAGAGGAAGAGAGAGATAGGAACGTCAACCATGAGAAAGAATCATAGATAGGCTACTTTCTGCACACCCCCTATAAGGATGGAACCTCCAACCTAAGCCTATCCTGAAACTGGGAATACAATCGTGACATCCCCTTGTTCATAGGTCAGTGCTCAACCACTGAGCCACATTTTTGGTATCCTCTCTTGAATGCACAAAGACCCCTAGCATCCTCCTCAATTGTCCAGTGTGGATTTATAATTTCTGAATCCAAGTATTCTAAACTGTATTAAATGTATTTCTCTATAAGGCTCTGAGTAATGAGTTCCACATGTAATAATTGTGCATATAAAAGCAACATTTTTTCACTTACACTAAAAATTATTTTCTTCACATTCAAAATTTCTGACAGGGTGCCCTTAAGTTTTAATTAGTTTTGTATAATCCACATCCACCATGATTCTCAATTATATGATATGGAACTTTCACTTTTCAAGGATGGATATATATATATATATATATATATATATATACATACATACATATATACACACACACACACACACACACACACATACACACACAAATACATACAGTGGTACCTTGAGATACGAGTTTAATTCGTTCCGTAACCTTGAGGCGTGGGAAACTATGAGACGCTCGAGTCCCTGTAAACTGGTCCTGATCTGCGCGATTACTCCTATCTCAAATGTTGCTCGTATTTTAAAGCAAAAATCGCTCACTCAGTGGCTTGTATCTCAAAAATCTTGTATGTTAGGGAACTCATATCTCGAGGTACCACTGTATGTATGTATGTATGTATATATGTATGTGTGTGTATATATATATATATATTGACTTTAGAGGAAGAGAGGGAGAGAAACATCAATGATGAAAGAGAATCATTGATTGGCTTCCTCCCACACACCCAATACTGGGGATCGAGCTCACAAACCTGGCATGGAGATCGAGCTAGAAACCCTGGCATGTGCCTTTGACCAGAATCAAACCTGGGACCCTTCAGTCCGCAGGCCAACGCTCTATCCACTGAGCCAAATAAGCCAGAGCAGTGGTCAGCAAACTCATTAGTCAACGGAGCCAAATATCAATAGTACAAAGATTGGAGGAAGAAAAATGGCGGCAGAATAGACAGACGTGTCCTGAGCCTTGTCCCTGAGCAGAAAGAGAACAGTTGAGGGTCACAGTAGGAGTGTTTGTTGGCAATTTAAGGGATACTATAGTCCAGGAGAAGGTGGGAGACTGCTGGATGGGACTCCCCTGACCAGGCAGACCCCACTGCTGCCGGGTTCCTTGCCTAAGCCACTAGCTTGGACATGGAGACCATGCCATCTTGAAGGGGAAAGTGGATGTTTACGGAAGCCAGAAAATCTACAGCTGCGCCACCTACCAATCAGCTGCGAACCCCAGAACACCAGTCTCGAATTGGCACAAACACTAGAATTCAGAGGAGCTCCACACCCACATAGAAAGGTCAGATTTCACATGGGAAAAGGTGAGGTCTCTGGTTCTGAAAAACAAAAAGGTGCACACTGGGAGCTGGAGGACGAGGGAAATCTGCACCTAGAGAAATCTGTGGCTGTTGGGGAAGGCACAATCCCTGAATGTGGAAGGGGGCCTTCAGAGCTGTTAACAGAGGGGATCTCTAGAAAGCAACCCATTTTGATCTGACGCAGAAGGACAGCCTGGGAGTTATTAAAATGTGTTGGCTGCTTGGACAGCAGTGGGAAAGGAGACAGCACTCTTTCATCTTCAGATCCTTGTTTCTGATGGCTAAGCCCAATACAAAGAATCACCCAGTTGGGGACACTCTGGGAGACTACAGGGGAAAAGTTATTTTTCTGGAGCCTGGGGATAGGAATGGGAAGTGACCTTTGAAGAACCAGCTCTGGGGCAGCCCACTCCCATAAACCAGTATTGAGTACAACAGGGAAAACAGGATCTAAGCACAGGCTAGAGAGGACCTATAGTCTCGGAGGTTAATCTCGAAATACTGCCAACCAGGGGCTGACTCAAAAATTTACTCTTGTGTAATCACAAAAGAATAGAGATTAAGATACATTGTCTGCTCAAAAACTAGTGGAACACAGGGCACTGCAATACTGTCCCGATTGGAAAACAGTCGTGTCAAACAGATCAACAGAGGAAGTGAATGACCTTCACTACTGCACAGTCTATTTTTTTTATTTTTTATTTATTTTATTTTTAATTTTTTAATCTTTTACTTAAGAAACTAATTTTTTTCTTTTTTCCTCACTTGATTTTACCTTTTTAATTATTACATTTTTATTTTCGTTTTTAAATCGTTTATATGAGATTTATTTATTATTTTTTATTAATGTATTACATGTATACATATCTTGCCATTACCCCCCCCACACACACACACACACACAATCCCATGCATACCCTAACCCCCCAGAGTCTTGGGTCCATTGGTTATGCTTATATGCATGCAAATAAGTCCTTTGGTTGATCCCTTACATATCCCTCCTCTTCCTAAACTTCCCGCTATAAATTGACAGTCTATTTGATGCTTTACTGCCTCTGTATCTATCTTTTTGTTCATCAGTTTATAATATTCTTTATTATTCATAAATGAGTGAGGTCATGTGATATTTTTCTTTCATTGACTGGCTTACATTTTTATTTTCAATCAGTATTATTACTACTATTATATTACCTTTTTGAAAATAAAGTGTCATTTTATTTTCTCTTTATTTTATTTTGAAATTAGAGTTCTACATTCTAATTTCATCTTTCCTTTAGCATCATTTCACTCAATCTCAACTCTACCTTTATGCCTTCACTCTCTTCCTAACTTTTCCCCTATTGTTGTCCTGTTCCTCTAATCTTTTTCCTATTTTAGATTTTTCCTATTCTTTCTTTTTACCCTGTTAATATTTCATCCCACTTATATATCTAATTTCCAATCCCCTGCTCCAAGTCCATACATACCTCTTTCTTCTCTGTCTTCACTATCTAAAAAATTGTTTTTCTCTCTGTCCTTTTGTTGTTATTTGCTTGAACAATGATTATATCTTTTTTATACATTTTTGTGAGATTGTTTTGATTATTCTTATTTTGTTTTTTGTTTACTTTTATGTTTGTTTTTTTACTTCTGTTTTCCATCGCCTTCCTTGATATTATTTGCTGTTTCTAGTTTGCATTAATCTCCAGGTACTTGTTGCTGGTATTTGTTGGGATAAGTGCTGTTCTATTGTAGTTTTCTCCCTATATATATAATTTTTCCCTTTATCTTTCTTACACTCTTTCTTTTTCTCTTATTTTTTCTTTTTTCTCCCTTCTCCCAATTTCCTTGTTTGCACTACTTTCTTTTCTTTTCTTTCCTTTTTCTTCTTCTTTTCTCACCTATCTCCTATTTTGTCTCTCTCTAGTGGTGACTTTTTTTTGTGGCTATTAATATTGTGAATACATTTCTGTTCAGTGCTTTGTGCACTGTACCTGGTTGCATTGTTTTTGGGCCTTTAAATCAATGCAGGAGAGAACTACATAACCAGACACCCAGAGAAGAGAGACCATGTGCAAACAAAGAAACAGCCTGCATATGAAAGAAAAGTAGGCATCACCAAAAAAGAAAATAAACAAAACGAAGGCAAGCAACTTGCCAGAGAAAGAATTCAGAGCAATGGTCATAAGGTAGCTGAAAAGAATGAAAGACAAATTTGACAACATGAATAAGCACCAAGAGGAAATGAAGAAGAACCAAGGAGAAATGAAAAATGACATTGCTGCTATAAAGAACTCAATAGAAAGCATCAAGAGTAGACTAGAAGAAGCAGAGGACTGCATCAGTGAGCTAGAAGACAAGGAAAAAATACCCAAGTAGAATAGCTTCTAGGAAAAAAATTAAAAAGCAAGAGGAGAGCCTAAAGAATTTTGGGATAACATAAAACAAACTAACATCAGCATAATAAAGATTCCAGAAAGAGTGAAAACTGAACAAGGACTAGAAAACCTGTTTGAAGAAATAATGACAGAAAACTTCCCTGATATAGGGAAGAAAAACCCACACAAATCCAAGAAGCTCACAGTCCAAAGCAAAGTGAACCCCAAAAGACCGACACCAAAGCACATTATAATTAAACTGGCAAACAAGGACAAAGTAAGAATCTTAAAAGTGGCCAGAGAGAGACAGAAAATTGCCTACAAAGGAACGCATATCAGACTAGAGATTGATTTCTCAACAGAAACTCATCAAGCCAGAAGGGAATGGAATGAAATATACAAAGTCATGTAAAGGAAGGGTCTGAATCCAAGAATACTATACCTAGCAAGGCTATCAGTCAAAATTGATGGTGAAATCAGGACCTTCACAGACCAAAAAGGACTAAGGTAATTTATTATCAACAAACCAGCAATACAAGAAATGCTAAATGGTCTGGTGTAAAAAAAAAAAAAGAAATAGGAAGCAAAGAAGGAACACAGGGTAAAGAATAAAAATGGAAATGAATAAATACCTATCAATAATAACATTAAATATAAATGATTAAATGCTCCAATCAAAAGACATAGGGTAATGGAATGGATAAGAAAACATGGTCCATATATTTTCTGTCTCAAAGAAAGCCAGCTCAGAAAAAAAGACACACAAAGACTGAGGGTGAAGAGATGGAAAATGGTTTTTCAGGCAAATGGAAATTAAAAGAAAAAAAAAAGCTGGGATAGCAATGCTTATATCTAACAAATTAGATCTCAAAGTGAAGGACATAATAAGAGATAAGAAAGGCCACTTCATAATACTAAAGGGAGCAATCCAACAAGAAGAAATAACTCTGATAAACATATATGCATCCAATACAGGGGCACTCAAATACATTAAAAAGAACTCCTGGAAGATATCAAGGGAGAGATTGACAGTCATACCATCATAGTAGGAGACTTTAATACCTCACTCTCACCACTGGAAAAATCTTCTGAACAAAAAATCAGCAAAAAAGCATCAATCCTAAATAACACACCAGGCCAGATGGAATTAATTGACATCATCAGAACATTTCACCCCATGCCACAAAATATATATTCTTCTCAAGTGCACATCGGTCATTTTCAAAGATAAACCATATGCTGGGTCATAGGCAAAGTCTCTTCAAATTCAAGAACACAGAAATCATATCAAGCATCTTCTCAGATCATAGTAGCATAAAACTGTAAATCAACTACAATAAAATACAATCCAAAGAAATCAAACACATGGAGACTAAACAGCATACTATTAAACAATGACTTGGGTTAGCAGAGAGATCAAGGAAGAAATAAACAACATCATGGCAACAAATGCAATGAAAACACAACAATCCAAATCTATGAGACACAGTGAAAGCAGTCTTGAGAGGGAAGTTCATAGATCTACAAGCCTACTGTAAAAAACAAGAAACAATAGTAATAAATTACCTAACCCTATGACTCGAAGAGTTAAAAAGAGAACAACAAGAAAAGCCCAGTGTAAGCAGAAGGAATGAAATAATAAAGATGAGAGCAGAGATAAACGACATAGAGACCAAAAGAATAATACAAATGATCAACAAAACCAAGAGCTGGTTCTTTGAAAGGATAAACAAGATTGATGAACCTCTATCCAGGCTCATCAAGAAGCAAAGAGAAAGAATCCAAATAAACAATATCAGAAATGAAAGAGGTGAAATAACAACAGATGCCACTGAAATACAAAGGAATGTTTAAAAAAATCCTATGAACAACTCTATTCCAACACAATGGACAACCTGGAGGAAGTAGACATATTCCTGGATAAATATAACCTTCCAAAACTCAATCAAGAAGAATCTAAACATCTCAAAAGGCCAATAATTATAGAAGAAATTGAAGCAGTCATCAAAAAGCTTCCAGCAAACAAAAGCCTGGGATCAGATGGCTACATAGGGGAGTTTTATCAAACATTCAAGGAAGAATTAAAACCTATCCTCCTCAGATTTTATGGATTAAATGTTCCAATAAAAATACATAGGGTAATGGATTGGATAAGAAAAGATTCAAGAGGAAGGAGCAACTTCTATGAACCCAGCATCACTCTAATACCAAAACCAAACAAAGACAACACAATGAAAGAGAATTACAGGCCAACAACCCTCATGAATATAGAAGCCAATATCTTCCATAAAATTCTAGCAAACCGGATCCAGCAGTGCATCATGATACATCATGACTAAGTAGGATTTATCCCAAGGATGCAAGCATGGTACATTATCTGCAAATCAATAAATGTGATATATCCCATAAACAAATTGAGAGATAGAAACCATATAGTCATATCAATTGATGCAGAAAAAGCTTTTGACAAAATCTGACACGCTTTCTTGATAAAAACTCTCAGGAAGGAGGAAAGAGAAAGATCATACCTCAACATTATAAAAGCCATATATGATAAACCCACAGCTAACATCATACTCAATGGGCAAAAACTGAAACCATTTCCCCTAAGAACATGAACAAGACAGGGATGCCCACTCTCACCACTCCTGTTTGAGATATTACTGGAAGTATTAGCAATTGCAATTAGACAAGAAGAAGTAAAAGGCATCCAAATTGGAAAAGAAGAAATAAAGCTGTCCTTATTTGAAGGTGACATGATATTGTACATAAAAAAACTAAATAACTCCTTCAAAAAACTAATAGACTTAATAAATGAATTCGGCAATGTAGCAGGATAGAAAATTAATGCCAAGAAATCTATGGCATTTCTATACACTAATAGTGAACTTAAGAAAGAGTGAATAAAAAAGCAATCCCATTTACCATTGCACCAAAAAAATTAAGATACCTAGGAATAAACTTAACTAAGGAGGTAAAAGACGTATACAAAGAAAACTACAAGACACTGAAAAAAGAGATAGAGGAAGATGTAAACAGATAGAAGAGCATACCATGCTCATGGATTGGTAGAATCAACATCATTAAAATGTCCATACTACCTAAAGCAATCTATAGATTCAATGCACTCCCCATTAAAATACCAACGTCATATATCACAGACCTAGCAAGAACTCTCCAAAGATTCATCTGAAACAAAAAAAGACCCTGAATAGTCACAGCAATCTTGAGAAAGAAGAATAAAGTAGGTGGAATCTCAATACCAGATTTCAAGCTACATTACAAAGCCACTGTTCTCAAAACAGCCTGGTACTGGCACAAGAACAAACATATAGACCAATGGAATAAAATAGAGAATCCAGATATCAACCCAAACCACTATACTTAATTAATATTTGACAAAGGAGGCATGAACATACAATGGAGTCAAGATAGTCTCTTCAAAAAGTGGTGTTGGGAAAATTGGACAGATACATGCAAAAAAATGAAACTAGACCACCAACTTACACCCTACACAAAAATAAGCTCAAAATGGATACAGAACTTAAACATAAGACGGGAAACCATAAATATACTAGAGAAATCCACAGGCAGTAAAATCTCAGACATATGCTGAAGCAACTTCTTCACTGATACTTCTCCTAGGACAATGGAAGCTAAAGAGAAAATAAACAAATGGGACTACATCAAAATAAAAAGCTTTTGCACAGCAAAAAAGCAAACAAACAAAAAAATCAACAAAACAACAAGAAAGCCCATTGTATGGGATAACATATTTGCCAATATTATCACTGATAAAGGTTTAATCTCCAACATCTACAGCCAACTTACACAACTGAGTAATAGGAAGATTCATGATCCAATAAAAAAAAAATGGGCAATGGACCTAAATAGGATCTTTTCAAAAGAAAACAGAAGGAAGGCCAAGAGACACAAGAAAACATGCTCAAAGTCATTAATTATCCGAGAGATGCAAATCAAAGGACAATGCGATACCATCTCATACCTGTCAGGATGGCAATCATCAACAAATCAACAAATGACAAGTGTTGGCCATGATGGGGAGAAAAAGTAACCCTCATGCACTGCTGGTGGGAATGCAAACTGGTGCAGCCACTGTGGAGAACAGTATGGATTTCCTCAAAATACTAAAAATGGAACTCCCATTTGACCCAGTAATCCCACTCCTAGGAATATATCCTAAGAAACTAGAATCTCCAATCAGAAAGGATAAATGCATCCCTATGTTCACAGCAGCACAATTTACAATAGGTAAGATTTGGAAACAGCCTAGATGCCCGGCAGCAGATGACTGGATCAGAAAACTATGGTATATCTATACAATGGAATACTATGCTACCATAACAAAAAAAAAGGAAATCTTACCATTTGTAGCAACCTGGATAGAACTGGAGAGCATTATGCTTAGTGAAATAAGCCAGACAATAAAAGGAAAATATCACATGTTCTCACTCATTTATGGATAATAAAGAACATTATAAACCGATGATCAAAAAGACAGATACAGAGGCACTAAAACATTAAACAGTCTGTCAAATTACAGTGGGAATTTTAGGGAGAGGTAGAATAAATAGGAGATCAACAAAAGTACTTGTATGCATGCATATAAGCATAACCAATAGACACAAGACATTGGGGGGTTAGGGTATGCATGGGAATAGGGGGGGGTGGTAATGGAAAGATATGTACACATGTAATACATTAAAAAAATAGTATAACGATTGAAATTTCTTTTGAGAGCCAAATTTTTTTAACTTAAACTTCTTCAAAATAGACTTGCCCAGGCCATGGTATTTTGTGGAAGAGCCACACTCAAGGGGCCAAAGAGCCGCATGTGGCTCGTGAGCTGCAATTTGCCGACCACGGAGGTAGGGCAAGGATGGATTCTTAATAACAAGAACTAACATCTACTCAGTGTTCACTACATATCAGACTCTTTACTAAATCCTTACATAAATCATCTCCTAATTCTCATAACCTATTGGGATAAATTCCATTGCACTGGACACAGCTCAATTCTAAAGTCCATAATCCACTCATCTTTAGAAACTTGGTTAGCATCCATCTCTTTCTGACATCTTCCCCAACAAACATTGCTCCCTGCAACCTTTCCCAGAATTTTCTATGATCTTACTGCTAATCCCCCTCCTTTTCCTTTCTCTTTTTTAATTTTAATTTTTATTGTTTAAATTATTACAAATAGTAGAACATATACCTCCTTTTTACCCCATTGACCTTCCCTTGGTCTCCCCTACCCACTAGCACAAGCCCTCACCTCACTCCCCACCCCAGTATCTTGTGTCCATTGATTATGCTTATATGCATGCATACAAGTCCTTCGTTTGATCTCTTATCCTCCCCAACACTCCCCAGCCTTCCCGCTGTAATTTGACAGTCTGTTGGATGCTTCTCTGCTTCTATATCTATCCTTTTGTTCATCAGTTTATAAAGTTCTTTATTATCCATAAATGAGTGAGATCGTGTGGTATTTTTCTTTCACTGCCTGGCTTATTTCATTTAGCATAATGCTCTCCAGTTCCATTCATGCTGCTGCAAATGGTAAGAATTCCTTCTTTTTAATAGCAGCATAGTATTCTATTGTGTAAATGTATCATAGTTTTCTAATCCATTCATCTACTGATGGGCACTTAGGCTGTTTCCAAATTTTAGCTATGGTGAATTGTGCTGCTATGAACATAGGGGTGCATATATCCTTTCTGATTGGTGTTTCTGTTTCCTTGGGATATATTCCTAGAAGTGGTATTACTGGGTCAAATGGCAGTTCCATTTTTACTTTTTCATTCTACCTATTTCCCCTGGATTATTGCATCCATTCCTAAGGCTTCAATAATCCTCATTTGCTAGTCTAGGAGCCTTAATTAATTTGACTAAGAATATACAGTAAAAAAATGATAGAGCAGGGACTCAAATCTGACACCAATTCTCACTCTTTTTAAAATATTTATTTATTAAATTAATTGGGGTGATATAGTTAGCATGAACCACGAGTGGGTTTCGATATTACAAGATTTATATATTTCACTGTGTGCCAACCACCTAAAATCAAATCTTCTCCTTTATATTAGGAGGTCCCAATCCTCATTCTTAATCCCTGCACAATGCTGCCTCCCCAAGGGTAACTTGCCTCCGTAACTCTGAAATCCTTCTCAAAGTGCTCCAACGCCAATGTTTCAGTTCAGGCACCACCATCATTTAATTTAACCTTTAACTAGACCTCCCACTTCATGCTTCTCTATCCATACTGCCAAACAGAAGTTTATGCAATGATGGAAATTTTCTATTATCTGTTCTAATATGGTAACCACTATTCACATGTGGTGTCTGAGCACCTGAAATGTAGCTGGAGCTACTAAAGGATTTTTAATTTTATTTCATTTTAATTAAACTTAAATGGTCACACCTGGCTAATGGCTACCACATCAGATAATAAAGCTCTACATAGTCCTCAACTCTCTCCTAATCCCAAGCCTTGACATCATAAGGCTCAGCCACATTCCCTTTGTCCTGTAAGATCACTATAAACTCCCCTCTCCTTAGGCTTTTGGGTGCATAACTGATCCTTAAATAGAAGTCATGACTTAATCTGATCCTAACTACTAAAAGAGCCTTTCTTCAAGAGTTTCTATTTGATAGAGGCAGGATCATAATGAGATGCTCCTCTCAACAAGTTCAGGGAAGAACCTTTCAGTGAAGAACATGAAGCAGAAATTTCTGAGGGGACAAAATGAAGGAGGCATTTCTAATATAAACACTTTTACCACATGGAAACTTTGCTAATAAATGTTTTAAATTGCCATGCATTATTTTCAAAAGAAAGTAATGTTTATAACACAAAGGATGGATTCCAGCTCATGTTGATATTTGCTTGGCTTGAAAAGTTTTTTAAAACATTTTTGCATTAAGTCTAAAAATTAAGTGGCTTCACATGAAAATCTGGATTTCTAGTAGTTATTGAAAAATCCAGTGAAGAGTTGAGAAGCAGCTATTCTCTTCCATTAGGCAAACACTAGTTTGCTACAATCCCCATTATTCCCTCTTATACTACTGACACTGACATCCCACTCAGTTGTAAATTATTATTCTCAAAGCATGCTGCTTCCCTCTGGTGCTCATGGCCATGTGAGTCTGTAACCCCTAACTGCTTTACAAATAATTTTCATAGGAAGATTAAGTGATAAAAGCATGGTTTTAATGTAGGTCCTACAATTCCCTCTCTAATACTCTTTCTACCAGACGACACTGCTTGACAATAGCCCATGAACAATTCTATGGTTCTACTAATTTGGGGCAAATTAGTCACATTATAATGTAAAAAAAAAAAATCCTCCAATATTTTACTCAAAATGTCACTGAGAAAATATGGCCAGATTTGATAATTTGGTTGTTTTACATACAACATAAAAGCCATGAGTGTCCCTAGAGAAGTGCTTCCCAACCTTTTTACAGCACTCTGAACTAGTCAGGGGTTTTCCTAGCCCAAAGCACACAGTCCTGGGGCTTCAGCTGCTCTTAGCCCTACCAGGCAACCCTCAGGACTGAAAGAATCATTAACTCATTACACCTCTAACTTAAACCCCCACAAGGGAACCTATGCTCCAGATATTCTAAAACAAAAATAGTAAAAAACATAATGCAAGTTTAGAAAACATGGTGGTTGTGTATTTACAAATTCTTCTAGTAGTTCAATATCTGGCATTTAAACAGGAAAAGCAAATAAATGACTTCAGGTGATTCTAAAAGGCTGTCAAGAATTGACAAACTTTCTGATATTTCTATTTACCAGACTAATTGATTAACTTTAGAGTGGTCCAATGCCAAAGCACTTACATACATTAATCATAAAGTCTCAGGTATATATTCATGAACTTAAGAAACCACAGATCCCAGATATCAGGATTTAGATTACAGCATTCAGGCCAATCTGGGAATGTGTTCCAAGCAAAGGCAGTCCTGCAATACTAGTAGAGTGGCAGAGTTGGGTATAAGGGGAAGAGTTATAATCAGTTTGGTAAGAGTTAAAACCAGATGTGAAGCTGAAAGCCAAAGAGCTATATTCAGCCATAAGGATGAAAGCTACATGCTGGAGATGGCAGAAGAGAAAAAGATAAAGACCACCTATCTCCATATATTTTGTTAGGTGAGAGAAAGAAACCTGTACTTGGTTAAGCCTAACTGAAAAATGCTCCCACTAAGCCTACAAGGCCTTCCTCATTTACAGACCCTGTTTTCCATCAATAAATGCAGTCTTCCTGAGTAGTATTCAGTCTTATCTACAATTTTGCAATACCAATACTTATAGCAGGTAAAAAAAGGGGGAGGGGCATCACAAAGGTGTAAAAATGGATATCTATACACTTTCTACTTAATTAGTATTGTCAGGTGTTGATTGGTTAGTTGAAAAGCTAGCTTTTACTCTGAAAAACTAGGTTAGCCTGTAGTGATTTTCAAGAAGGCTACATACTGGTTCTTTTATAACTTCTTAGTGTGAGAGATGGGTAGCACAGTGAGAATGAATGAAAGGGCTGTGGAGACAAATGAACAGGGTACACATACATCTGATCCCTCATCTTTCAAATCAGAGTAAAACACTAGCTTCATAAAATCTTCTTGAGGATTAAGTAAGAAAAGGCATATAAAGGGTTTAACACAGTGCCTGGCACATGGGATACACTCAGTAAATGTTAGCTATTATTATATTCTGCTAATATTCTTGAATTTTTTTCAGCCTCAACCCTGAAATAGGATGCATACTGTGTCCGTGTGTGCTTAAGAATCTAATTTTATGTCATTTTTTTAAATTTGTTTGTTAAATGTATAATTAAATATTATATTTTTAAAAAGAAAAAAATCTCTTATTTCACCATGTGTTTTGATTTGGAGTTTAGAAAATATGGTTACCATATGGACTCTAATTATTAGTTCAGAAATTTATCACATCACAATGCCTTTTGCTCAGCAAGCTTTCCTAGTGAAATACCTACCCATTCCTCATTTTATATTTACTAAAGGAAAAATAGAGGTCAACATGTCAAATCAGCAAATGAGAAGAAAATGGTTATCTGAAACAGGTCAAGTGCTATATGAACAGATTTCAAAGAAAACAGGGCAATGAAAGTCATGAGAAAAGCAAGAGTCAGTGCTCATTATTCTGCTGCTACTAGAGCAATAACCAACATACCAAGCTACAAGGGCATGGGCTCATCTCATGCCCACACCACCCAGTAGCCACATGCTGAATTGTTAATCTTCATTGTTCCTGAGACTTACCCTCACTCCCACTATCCACAGGCTTAATAGTGACTGCCATATTCCTGCAACATGACCACACTTCTGGCCCAATCTCAGAGTGGACAGCTGATCCTGGCTAGATCTGGGACTGGGAGCCTGGTGTTAATCTCTCCCTGCCTATCTAGATTGTAACAGGCAAAATTCAGAAGCAGCTGGCAGCCATGTTCTACCATGTGGACTACTAAGTAAGAAAAACAAGAAGTCAGTGTGAGCAAGAGAGAAGAATGAAGCAGACAGAAAACAATGAGGATAGGGAACTTCCTAGTTCTTCATATGCTCCAGGTTTTAGTTCTATTTCTAAGGCCTAAATGCATTTCTGTCCTTGTATTATGCAAGATATTCTCCCAGGAAACGCCAAAGCTGGTTTCTGTTCACAGTACCAAGAAAACTTAAGAGACTCCACCATTATACCTTATTAGAAGGTGACTTGTTTGCAGTGACCCTCTCCCTCACTGTGAACTAACAAATAACACAAAATTTCATTACTCCAGTTTTGCCTATTATGTTCCAAGTCCTGAGCAGGAAGCCTTGAGAAACAGGGATGAGGAGACCACAGCATAAGATAAATAAAAAATTCCAATGCATGTGAGGAAGTGTTTTGATAAATACATGAGGGAAGAAGAAGCAGCCACATGCTAATCCCCAGAGCAGTTCTACAAATAAAAGTTTATAGCTGCTAAAGCAGAAGTGCCCACAGAGATCCATATCAGGGCACTGTCAGAACACGTGCAAATCCTATCAGTTTTCCTTTCACAAAATCTTGAAACCCACAAGTGGGAGGGAGCTTAACTCTTCTCAGGATTTTTACATAGGCATGCACTATCACCTTAAAAAGAAGTATAATATTTTTTTAAATGTAACTATAAGTATCTAACTACTTTACCTGAGATTTTGCATTCAAATATTCAAAACTTCAGCTGTGATATCTGAACTAATTATTCCCTGTAGAAAATAAACTACCAAGTAGCTAACTTTTTTCTTAAACTTAAAATCTTGTTTCACCCTGGCTGGCATTGCTCAGTGGTTAGAGCATCGGCCTGGGCACTGAAGGGTCACAGGTTTGATTCCCAATCAAGAGCACGTATGGGTTGCAGGTTTTGTCCCTAGCTCTGGTGGAGACTGTTGTGGGAGGCAATCAAACTATGTGTCTCTTTAACACTGGTGTTTTCTTTCTCTCTCCTCTCTCTTTCTCTATATCCTATTTCCCCCCCTCCTTTCCATTGTCTCTGAAAATTAATGAAAAAAAATTTCCTCAGACAAGGATTTAAAAAACAACAACACGTATTTCTGGTTACTTAATTCTCAAATTGTGGCACTCTCCTAGCTAAAGTACATATCAAATAACTGTTTCAAAATTTTGACCCATTTTCTCAACAAATCCATCTGATATTTGCCACCAGCTTTAACCTCACTTTTCCACATATATAAGAATGGACTTTCATGTGAAATCCAGAGTTTTAAACCTTGGCCATTCACTCAAAAGCATTGTATATGGACAAAATCTGTTCCAGAGGGACTTTGGCCCATTAGTTGATAGTTTACAAAGCCCAGTTGAGCACAGTTTACAATTTCATCCCTACCTCACCATATTCACTATGGAAGACACAGTCCGGCACTCCAGCAAATTAGTGAGGACAATGAACACACCATTGCAAGACAAGGTGGCAAATGGAGAGAGAGATAAAAGCCTGCAAAAGAGAACAAAGCACCCACTTGCCATATACCTCTTCTGACCACTGGCTCTCACAGGGTAAGTTTCAGAAGTGGCAGTAAAAACATGACAGAGTAACCCTACCCTTATATATTCAGAGAACTAAAGGGGCTCAGAACTATACAAAAGCAAATAAACAAAAATTCAACAGCCCCGCCCCATTGTGTACCCAGGGTAGATTTTTAAAACAGTCCTTAATGGAACCACAGCAACAGAAAAAAACTTGCCTACTGAAAGGCATAGTGATATCATAAACAAAACATAAACCTTCTACTAAACATATATATGCTCCAAGAACAATGCCAGGTAACTCAGGGATATCATTTCATGTAAACCTCCCAACAATCCTAGGAAGAAACATTATTCCTAATTTACAGGTACAGAAATTGAGACTCTGAAATTCTAAAATGTGTGAAAGAGCCAATCATCTGAAGTCAAGTGATTCCTCTACCATTAACTCACTGACCTGGCCAGAGAGATTCAGGTTATTATTGTAGACACAAAACAGCAAGCAGTCAAGAACAACTCATTAACTAGAATAATTAAAAGTATGGAATTAGTATTTAAAAAAGCAAAGATCCTCAAAACATAACAGAACCCACAGTAGGCCCTGTTGATTATGAGAATTTAATGTTGAGATTAAGGTAATTTTATAAATAAATACGAAGAATAAGGGCCATTCAATAAATGATTTTGAAATAATTCAACGGGAAATTTTTTAAAAATTGTTAGAACCCTCAATTTATACCATCGAGTAAAATACAGTCCAAATAAATCAACAAGTTTTTTCACCAAATTACATAACTAAGATGAAAGAAAAATAAACATTCAATGAATCTCTGGGTAAAGAATTACTTTAAAATATAATGAAAATTTTTCAACTTAAAAAGAGTAGATGGTTAAATTAAAAAGTAAATGTTTTCTATGTAAAAAAAAAAAATGGGCAAACAATGGAGTATAAGACTTTACCTGGATTTTAATACAGTGGTACCTCGAGATACGAGTGCCCTAACATACGAGATTTTTGAGATACGAGCCATCAAGCTAGCAATTTTTTTGCTTTGAGATACGAGCAACATTTGAGATACAAGTAATCCCTCGGATCAGCAAGCTGCACACGACCCACCAGTTTGCCACAACTCGAGCGTCTCATAGTTTCCCACGCCTCAGTCAGTGTGCTTGTTTACCTCATTGTCGAAGCATCTTTTGTGCATTTACATACTTTATCACATTTCTTTTTATAACCATGGGTTGGAAGAAAGCGAGTGGAAAGGTCAGTGCTCAGAAGAGGATGATGTCTATTGAATTAAAGCGTGAAATCATAGAAAAATATGAGCAAGGTGTGCGAGTGGCTGACTTGGCGCAGTATGGGTGTAGTACTTCAACGATATGCACTGTGCTTAAACAGAAGGAGTCGATAAAGGGTATAACACCAGCTAAGGGCGTTACAATAATTTCTAAGCTCCGTAGCTCTCTCCATGAAAAGATGGAGAATCTACTGATGGTGTGGGTGATGGAGAAGCAGCTTAAAGGAGATACATTACCACATCATATGCGAGAAGGCGTGAGCGATTTACGGTGATTTGCTGGAGCAGACCCCGAGCACTTCCACGGACGAAGCATCGAAAGATAATTTTAAAGCCAGTAGAGGCCAGTTTGATAACTTCAGGAAAAGGTCCGGCATTCATTCCATCGTCAGGCATGGTGAGGCAGCAAGTTCGGATGTGAAGGCAGCTGAGGATTACCTCAAAACTTTTTCCGAACTGATAGAAGCCAAAGGATATATCCCCCAGCAAGTCTTCAACTGTGAAAAGACAGGGCTTTTCTGGAAGAAGATGCCGAATAGGACTTACATAATGGCAGAGGAGAAGGCGATGCCAGGCCACAAACCCATGAAGGATAGGCTAACTCTCCCACTGTGCGCCAATGCGAGTGGCGACTGCAAGATCAAGCCTCTGCTCATATACCATTCGGAAAGCCCCAGAGTCTTTAAGTCACATAAGATTTTAAAAGATAAACTGCAAGTTATGTTAGAGGGCAAACCCGAAGGCATGGGTCACCAGGCAGTTCTTTGTGGAGTGGGTAAACCTGGTTTTCGGCCCTTCTGTTAAGAAATATCTACAGGAAAACAACCTACCCATGCAAGCCCTCCTCGTCCTCGACAGTGCTCCTGCTCACCCACTGAACCTCGAAGATGAACTCCTCAAAGAGTTCAAGTTTATAAAGGTTGTCTACCTACCTCCCAACACCACTCCTATCCTGCAGCCCATGGATCAGGAGGTGATTTCTAATTTTAAAAAGAACCACTTTAACAACGTGATATGCCTCAGAATTATTGATCAGGCCTGGCTGGGTGTTACAACGAGGACTTTGACCTCTGCATGGAAGAAGCTGTGGCCTGAGGCCGTAGCCGAAAGGACCTTCGAAGGATTCGAACCCGAGGTGCCAGTGGAAGAGGAGATAGTGTCTCTGGGAAAATCCATGGGCCTGGAGGTGGATGAGAGAGACGTGAATGAGCTCGTCGAGGAGCACTCTCTGGAACTCACCACGGAGGAGTTACAAGAGTCGCAGTCTTAGCAACATGCGAAGGTTCTCGAAGAAATTGGTTTCGAGGAGGAGCCAGAGGTGGAGGAGATCTCTACAAGTGAGATAAAGGAGATCTTAGGAATGTGGGAGAGGGTGTCACACTTCGTGGAAAAGAAACACCCCGAAAAAGTTGCTACTGGTCGTGCATTGGAGCTGTTCAATGAAACTTGCCTCACCCATTTCAGAAACATTCTGAAAGGGAGGAAGAG